>OVBJ01000973.1:2261-37061 GCA_900406535.1 Noccaea bulbosa | reverse complement strand
TCTGAATGTTTCTACGGACTGAGGAGAGGCAGAGGAGAGGTCGACGACGTCAAGGTCATGATAGTCTTCTTCTACACTTCCATCTGATTTCAACGAAGTGACACCAAAATTGGTTGTGTCTCTACCCGTCCATGAACTTTTCCCTTCAAAGGAGTAGTAATCATGGGATGGTACAAAAAGGGGATNGCCAAAAAAAAAAAAAAAAAAAAAAAAATGGTCTAAATCTCCAAATCGAGTGACGAAACAACAATCCCTGTCATGTGAAATAATGTTACCTTGGAGAAGATGGATGAGAATTCCAATAAGAATCTCGTTGCCATATTCTTGAACAAGAACCCTGAGACAAAATTATGCAGAAAATTTACTGTCGTTAATATTGACGAAATATCTCCCAAATCCATTTCCTATGCAAAACATTGCATGCAAGTGAATGTATGTGTGTAATCTTCAAAGACTTGAGCATAAAATTGAGTGAAGGTTGTGTTGGCATCTACCCCAAAACCCAAGTTATGGACTGCAGGCACTGCGAGCTTATGGACTACAAGATTCAGCAGCTGCACCATGTACCTGATCCAACCACCAATCATGGGAATGTTAATTCATCAAACTAGCGAATCAAATGTAAAAGATGATCATGAGTACAATGGCCTGGAGAATTATAAGATGCACTAAGGAGATGGATCTCCATATTTCTTGAATTATTTGTGTGCCACAAAATGACAGCTTAAAGATAAGGACGTGTTACCCTAAAGAGGCTGCGAGCTCTTTCGCCGGAACAGAGAGTGGGTTGAGACCTTGTGGTAAGAGAGCATTGCAGATTTGATCATACTGTCCACTACGCCCATCTTTGTTATGGCCCTCTAGTGTCACCTGAACACAGTTAGATTTAGTAAAACCATCCTAGAAAATGTACTCGTTTTATAGATAAGAACCCAAACTTGATCTCGTTACCCTGGAAAGAGGGAATAATTTGCATATCTGTTTCATAACCAAAGCCTGCTTATAAAGACGTTCTGAAGTAAGGTCGATCTGTAAATCACAAATACTGGCTTAGCGTTCATGCATATGAGATTGGATAACAAAATTGAAACACAGAAAATGACTAATATCAGTTCTAGCAAAGGACTACTTCAAGCATAAAATTAAAGTGTTATGAGATGTAGATCCTACATATACTAAGTAGTGATTGCCAATAGTATCCGAATAGTGGTTCTCCAGTTGACGAACCCGGCTCTTCTCCAACTGCACAAATGAGAGCTACATTAGCCATGGGAAAAAAAACAAAAATCAACTTCATAAGCGAAAAGGCAAAAAATGGAAACAAGTCGCATTACAGCAACGTTAGTTGATTCGATAATGTCATATCTCTCTTTCAGATTGCGAGATAGTCTCCGAAAAGTGCTTTTCCCTGCATCATAAAGCAGGCAGTCGTTTAAAGGTGATGCCAAAGAAATGAAATTCTTAAGAAAGGAAGATCTTCATACTTTGTTGCAAATTCTCCCTTTCTAGCTGGAGCTTCTCCCGTAACCTAGCAAGCTTCTCCTTCTGAAGCTCCATCCAACAATTTTGACTAATTTCTTTTTCCTAGTCAACATTGAAGAACACGAGCATCAAACATCATTTTTGCAGGAAAATCAAATGAATTCAACTCATCAGTGAGCTCATAACTAAAACCTTTGTGACGAGCAAGCCACTTAATCTCAGGTACGAAATCTCCCGACGGCTCTTCAACGAATCCAACATAAATTTATATTTGTTTAACCTGCACCAATTGGAGCTCGTAACTCGTACCAAATCGATGATCCTACTCGATGATCATGTCAAATTTTACAGAAACCGAATTCGAAAACCCGACATACCCGCGATTGACACACGCTACGCAGACTGAGGCACGAAACGAATATTGGCAAACAGCACATTTACAGGATTTCTCCATCGATCCTCGGCCAACGCAAACTTAAAATTCCCCCAAATTCGCTAGGTTTCACCGACGAATCTGACCGCAATCAATCTGCTAATTTGACGATATTCTCTAATCAGAACACTGATATAAACCATACTTAAAGCTAGAGCTTGTAATCAACCACAATGAACCACTTGAATCGCTGAAACTCCGAACGCCATTGAGTATTAAAAGAGAATTACCTCCGATGAGAGACGACTAGGGAGAATCAACCTGGTAGATTTTAGTGGAAAGAATCCGCCGGCGCCGGAGAAACGTAGCGTCCGGTGTACGTATGAGGAGGAAGCGGGAAGAGTTGAGAAGCGAGAAGGAAGGATTAAATTTGAAGGTTAGCGTCATTGCCTGAAGGTGTGTGGAGCTTTACGAGAGAGAGAGGAAGGAGAAAGGAAGAGGACTTGAATTCAATTACGTGCACAGCATATCTCCTTGTTTTTACACGTTTGGTCCTTTGTCTTCACCTTTTTACTACTGGTCTATTAACTCTTTTCTTTCTTTTTTTCAACGGTCTACAACTCTTAAAATTGATAAATCACCCCCTCCTGGGGTTTAATGCTTTATTCAAAAGTTTTAACAGAGAAGTCTCTAGAGAGGTAAAAATAAAATGAAGCAAACAATCGTATCAAAAGAGAAGTAATGTGGGTTCTATGTGTTAGTTCGCAAGACGTTAGGGATCTTCGTGACCAAATCAAATTCCTAACTTGTTGTTTTCGGGATTTTTTCCTTTCTTAAGATTCGTGCATGCGTCTGAAATTCTTCTATGCACGAGTAATAATATATTGTGAGATTTATAGAATTTTGTTAAACTCAACCAAAAATTTGAGAAAAGGTGAAGTATATTATTAGATATTACTCTTTCTGTTTCATATTACTTGTCATTCTGGCAAAATATATTTGGATAATATATGAATGTATATACATTGCAAATAAAAAATGTTAGAATGACAACTAATATGAAACGGAAGGAATAAAAATATCTAATTTGGTGGCATAATTGTTGCCACCCAAAAATAGTTAAATATGTCAATTTGCTACAATAGAATATTTAAGGTAATACTGTTGTCGTCCACTTTTTCTTTCTTGCTTTATATATATCGTTTGTTTAATACACACGACATGATAAATAAAGATGTAGGGTAATTAATGATATGTTTGTTAATTAAGCTCCTAGACGCGCCTGCAAGGGAAACAAAATTAAGTTGCTATCCTAAACGCCTCCAAGGGAAAAAATTAAGAAATCCAAAATTAAGGCCAAATCAACTAAATGTTTTTGCTGTCTGTATTAGGTTGAAACACAAAACAGTCTGATCGACTGAGAAAGAAAAACTGTTAACGCCGTGACCAATCACAGCCTGCAAAGCCCTTCTCCCAATCACTCTCATGGATTTTTTAGTTTTTTAGTTTTTTTTTCACTGCTCATACTTTTGAACATCCACTAACTGTTTTTCTTTCTCTTCTTTCTTGGTCATTCTGTTTATTTTCTTTAACCACTACTTTTCCTTTTATAAAGTGTTTTCGTTTATAATTGTTTATATATTTGCATGTCTCTATATGCAAAATGTATGTGATGTCATGTGTATGTATCTCTGCATATAAGAAGGGTTTCTACTGTGTATTAGGATACGTGTTGTTAATTAATGACTGAGTGTCTGAAATGAAACTCGTTTCTTAGTGGTTTGTGGTATTACTGATTGTCATATACTCTTACTGTTTTACAATATAATGAGTTTTAGAATTTTTTTTGTTTCATATTATAAGAGATTTTCAAGTTTCTATGCAAAATTAAATTTGTTTTTATTATTTTTTACTTTTTGAATATTACAGATATAATTTTTTTATTGATTGATCTGTTTTGGAATTGATAATAAAAAAAATAATTGTATTTTTAATATATGTGCAAAAACCTTAAACCTTTTATATTATGAAATAGGAAGTATTCGTGATATGAGTTTTCAGCGAGTAATCTGGTTGAAATAACAACAAAAATAACAACTTTTTAAAAAATATGCATACAATATTTTGCTACGCATGTGGCATGTTTAATTAGGTTGGTTTGGCATAAAATTAAGCAACTAGCGGTATTTAGGGAAATTGAATGCAGTTTTTCCAAAAGTTCCATTCTACATATACATATTTATCTCATATTTCAAGTTCAGACTTTACAACGTTTACCAACTATTTATAAAATCTCACAATATAAAACAAAAACGAAAAAAAAAAAGGAAAAAAGGGAGAAAGACATAGGAAAATAGAACAAAATGAAGAAAGAAAGGAAAAAAGAAGAGAACGCTTTTTTGCCTCTTCTTTACTCAATCGCCATGGGATCCGAAACTTTAGCAGAATTTTTCTTCGTTCCTGGCTTTCCAAGAAACCACCGTCCGAATCTTCTAGACCCACCCTGTTTCACCGGAGACTTCATCTCCTCACGGAGATCTCCACGGACGATCTTTTCGTCTCCGTCGGGTATAACCGCGGTTTTAGCCGGTTTCTTCATACTCTCTCTGTGAATCTTCCTCACCGTGTAAACCTCTGCGATAACTAGCGACATCTTTAATCAATTTTAGAGGAGAAACGGAAAATTAGTTTTTAGAATGGGAAAGATGAGCGAGTGTTGCTGCATTTTAGGGGGAGAGGTTTGAGGTGTTATATATAGATAAAAGTTAAAACTGGTGGGAGCCATTTTACCGTATTTATTTGGGTTTGTTTGCCACCTCACCTAATATACGTATACGTATCTTTACTATCAATACGTACAGTATACGGTTTTAAAGCTATGTTATGTTACATGTGTGTATGTATGTGTTCGTATACGTTTTATATCACTGAAGTTTGTACGGAATCTAGTTTTTTCGATCGAGAGCAAGTATAAGAACACCCAAATGAAATTACGATAACAATACAACTTGAGAAAACAATCAAACATATATGACCTGAGGTTAGCATCTAGCTTGTCGCATATTAATGAAAAAGTTTAATTATCTCATGCTAGACGACAGAAAAAATTATTTAAAAGATCTCATTAAAATTGCTCTGAATCTAGATGAACATATCAAAACTTATTTTACCAAACAAAAAAAAACGAAAAAAAGCATGTCAAAAACTTTTTAATTTTTTTTTATACTAACTTTAAATTAATTAAGCATGGTTTAATTTGTTGATAAAACAAGTCTGAGTTGGCAATATAATGACTTGGACTCCAACTATATATTTGGTCAGGACAGTGAAGACAATCACTAGAAATAACATTTCCGTTAAAGGAGGTTAATTAATACTTATTTTAATTTTTTTTTTTTTTGTCATCTTTTGTGGGCCCAACAGGCCGACCCATGGACCCATTTTTTCGGAATGAAGAAATAATCTCCACAAATGGAGGAAGGTGGAGTCGAACTCCAGACGTGATGATAGCAGAGGTGTAATGCCAACCACTGGCCCACTTGCTTCTCACTAATATTTATTTTAATTGACTATGGATATCCGGCGGTCATGAAATACTATTTTTAACGACAAACAAACTCTTTTAATCCTGAATGTGTTTAACAGATTATGATTTTTAGCGACTACGTATACACCTTGTTCTAGAAACTTTAATAGTGCATCCCCTTTTTAAAAAAAAGCCAAACAGCTGATGCAAAAATCAAATTACTTAGATAAACATAAGCGACAAACATTTATTTGGAATTCGGCAAATTAAAAAGTGTTATTATACTTGGTCAAATCATTTATCTTGATAATGAACTTACGTTTTGATTTTTAAAAAATGAACTTACGTTATATAAACATTGGAGAATGCTTAAGAGGAATCTGACTCGGCCGCCATCTAGCTTCCAAATGACAATCGAGTCGTGTCGATATTAACAAGCCAAGAAGTCCAGAAGAGAGTATTTTTATTTTCGTATAAATATGCCAATATATATATTCTATTTTGTTTCTGTCGTTTTGCGATTGCTAGTACTGGTAGTGGACTTCACTGTCATTTAATATTGTAGTCATTTTTATAAGCATTTTTAAGTTTTTTTTTTATAATGTGTGTGGGCTCTGTTTGTTTTTAGTCACGTTTCTTACTGTTTTTCCTCTTTTGGATTGATCAGACACAATCTAATCAGTTCGATATATTCGTTAAAAACAAAATGGATAAGGGTTTCGTTCAAAAAATACAAAAATTGTCAAAGATCCGATACTATAACTCGAGCTACATATCTTTCCGGGAAACACTCACTTATGTATCCGAAATTTGAGTGATATTCACGTCGTGGGTCAACTTCAAGTGACAGTTGGTAATCAAGACGGAAGTCTCGATGAGCAAATACAATTCGATCACTTCAACTGATTGGCTTTAGTTTATCTAATTAATAAACTAAAGATATATAGGAATAAAACTGAAAATCTGTTTATTAGTTTATTTTTTGAATGCATACAAACATAAATTAAAGGACGAGGGAATGTTGGTCTATAAAGTGTGGAGTAAACAGAGAGGGCTGCCTGACGTCTGCGCTAAGATCTATAGCATTTCTTTTTATATATATAACCAATTACAACCTACATTCATTCTATTGTTTTAAAAGGCAGACATAATCGTCTATATACATTACCCCTGTGGCTGGTTGTGAAACGACCAACAACAAGTCACTAATCAACTTGCCTTTTTATAATCTTATCGGAATCAGAATATTAAATTTAAATTTACGTCAAGTAGCAAACTTTGGTATATCTGGCATCCAGGTGAATTCTTGTTTAATTTTGGACGAGTTTATATAACGGTAATTAAATGTCGTTGGCTCCTTTGGTTAAAGAAAATGATGTTGCATGCGAAAATCCCACAAACTATAGAAGAAGTCAGTTAAGTTTTAAAATGATAGATATCAGTCAACTTATCCATTCTTTTAAAATATATAAATTAAAATCTATGGAATCGGAAATAAATAATTAACGTTGTTATCAAAGGTTGGTTTCTTGCCAAGAAAACTGTAGGTGAAAACTTGAAAGGCTACGTTTTTGGTTATATATTAACCAATCTCTTATATATTAAAAAAATACATTTTTAAAATAATATTTAGTTTATATATTAATAACAAGATTATCATACTAATGTGTTATCACCAGAGACCAATGATAGTTATAAAATAAACTTTTATTTACTAGAAATATTACACAATATATATTGATATTAATTTGGTTAGAGAATAGTTTATATCAATTATTTACATATTATTTAATATTTAATTTATGAAAATATTTTTATTTTTTCCATTCATATCAAAGTATACCATACTAATCATTGCTTTAAACACTACATTAATTTCTTCTCTATGTTTTCGGTGAACTAAATTTTGTGAAAAATATAAACTATCACATTACCTATATAATAATAAAAAATAATACACCTTTTTTTACATAAGTTACAATTTGAATTTTTTAAAACGAATATCAATTACTTAAATAATGAAAATATAAGCATAGTTTTAAAGTCTCACTTAAAAAAAAATGTGTAGTGATTCAAAAAATATATTATAAAAGAACTAAAATAAGGAAAATTATAAGGAAACCTAATTTAATAAAGTATTTTTGGTTTATTATGGTTTTTAATAAAACTATATAATTTAGCCAAATAATATTAATATTAATATTAGAATTTCAAAAAATAAAAATTGTTTAACTTGGTATTGAAAATATTAAAATATTTAATTTGATCAAAAAGTTAAATTAATATTGTATTATTTGAAATTTATCAAAAAGTTAAAATGTCATAATGTTAAATATTTCTATTATAAAGGTTTTATCAAAAATTTAAAATATAATATCAATTATTCAAATGATCGAAAACTTACAAATATTGCGGATTACCACCTAGTTAAGAAGTATTTTGGATCAACCTGTTATTGGAATTAAAAGTACTTATAAAGTTACTAAATATCTGATGGGTTCACTTTTAGTCATAGTGCTAAATGTTGACAAAAAGAAGAAAGAAAAAAAAAACATAGTGCTAACATAATTTATTTAAACAAGGTGTTCAGTCGAATAGTGATTATACTAAGAGGACACTAGACCCTTAATTATCTTGAGTATACAAATAAGAGAAAAAAACAAAATAAACTACGGAAATAGAATCCCATCATACAGACGTATACCCCATTCGCAAAAGTGGTAGGATTTTAAATAGTTCACTATATTCTTTAAGGACGAAACAATATGGCCATCTGCTATGAGAAATGTTAAAAGATATTTCTGTTACTCCCTCTGTTTCATATTACTTGTCATTCTGGCAAAATGAATCTGGACAATATCTGGATATATCAAGTTCAAAACACATCCAGATACATCCTGATACATTGCAAATAAAAAATGCCAGAATGACAACTAATATGAAACGGATGGAGTACAATACAAGTTTAAGAGTTTTTAAAAGTACTTTGGCTCAAAAGAAAATGAAAAAGTACTTTGGCTGTTTTTTTTTGTTAGATTAAAAACATAATAAATTTCAAACTTTTAGTTTTCCACTAGAAATTCGTAAAGAAACCAAAGTTACGAAAACTTACACCTTTATTTATCGAAAAGTATTAAATAAAGATATGTTCTTCAATATCTTAGAGTGGGCTTGCTTCAGCTAAATGGCCTATTAAGTTCCATTAGAATCCAAATTAGGCCTCATTCGAGCCCATCTTACTCGGTTCACCGTCACGTGATAGTGAGCTGCGACGTCAAATCGGGTTTAATTTGAAAAACATCACAACGAGCTCTAAAATCGAATTGAGCTCAGATTTATATATGTTCATACTATTGAGACTTTACTATTTCCCCGAAAGTTCGAGACTTGCAACCTGAAAACTGAAAAAAAAAACCAAATTCAAGATGGTCTTTGGTTGCAATTTCATAACTCTTTCAAGGTATAAAATATAACTGAATTCTTTAGAACAAGAACTTGCCAATTCTTGATTTTAACGGGGATGAAAAACACTACCAAGTGAGTGCTGGTGCTAGTTTAACTAACAAATACGAATTGGACTATACCAAAGTGACAAAGAAGCAAAAGGGTCGTTTTCATAAATAGTCATCCATAATAGTTTGATTGAGAGAGCAACACAAGTTATGTCATATTGTCAATGTCATGCCATCATTATTTCATCCAGCCCATTAACTGAAACTGGACCCACTCTCCATCTTCTTAAGATGATGTCCCTTTCTAATCAATTTCTGATTAAAAAAACTTACCCTACAACCTTCCATAATGCATGTGCTTCCTCATTGAAGTAGAAGCACCTTGGCTTCTTTTACATTTGTATAGTCAGAGCTATATCTGAGATAAATGGTTCAAGAAATCACTGAAGCCTCTCATTGGAGATCTTTTCAAGAAGATTGGTGATCACAAGATCGCAATAGAGAATAGTTGGAGAAAATATCAACATAAGCATTTCTACGAATGTTGAAAATGTCCATGAATGTTTGCTTTGTTTGGTGTAGAAACTCAGATTCCTAATATTTTCAAGAGATGAAAGATTATGATAACAGATTCCTTTTCATTCATCTGAAAACATTTGTATAAAAACCCAAATATTCAAGAACCATATTACATTTTTCTCAAGGCATTTTTTTTATTAACAATGAAGAACCAAGAGAAAATTCGAACATCAAAACTACTTAAGAGGAAACAGAATTCTCCAGTGGAGATCCCATGATTTCATCAGGCCTATTCCAATCATCCTATCCTGAATGGGAACTTCTTGAAATTTGTTGAAGGCTCTGTTCCAATGTAGAACCCAAATGGCATAAACCATGTAAAAGGATCCTAATGGAATTACAAAATGCAACATACACAGCGATTATTCATTGGAGGATCATTCTGCAGCTTNAAAAAAAAAATTAAAAAAAAAAAAAAAAAAACCAAAACTTTGAGATATACACAAAACACTCCAAGAATTCAAGAGGAAACACAATGAAATTTACCAACCTTTTTTATCCAAGATAGGGGGACGAAGAACAACATGCATAGTGGTTACAATTCCAGGAAGTTCACCAATCGGTAGTGATCATGCTTCATAAAGCGTTCTATTGTTCTCCAATATCTTACCACCATTGATGAGCTTCACCTCATTTATCATCTTTGGCCCATTTTCTTTCTCTGTCACAGACAAAAAAAGATGAATTTGAAGTCTGAATAATCAAAAGTTTAGTATAGGAAAAAACAGTATCAACCTTTAGGCCATTGAGCAATGATCTTCTCCTTGAGAGATGCAACAGTCATGAATTGATTGTATTTACTCGGTCCAATGTCGCTGCCATCTTCGAGTCTAAACTTCAATTCTACCAAATCTTCATCTCCCATCTTCCAAATTTCCAAGAAAACTTACAAAAAAAAAANTTCCAAAAAAAATTAAAAAAAAAAAAAAAAAAAAAACAATAATTCAAAATTTCCACTTTCTCTCTCTCTCACACGGAAATGTATGAAAAATTTAACAGACTTATTAAATAAAATAACGGCGGGTATTGGTTGGTACACGCGCTTGTTAACCGAATCGTAAAAAAACGGTTAGGCGCTCCGGTTTGCTCTCAAAAGGCATTTTCCCGCCACGTTTAGAAAACAACTTTTCTCTCTAACAAACCCATTTCGTTCTCCGACTCCGATCCCTAATTTCTCGCTCCAATGGAGGTTTCGAAGGAGCCAAACACGAAGATCGATGAAATCTCCCGCAGTCTCTCGTTCTCTATTTCCAACGCCGGCGGCGATCCAAGCTGGGACAAATTCCCCTTCTTCCGCCACCGCTCGCGTCAAATCACGCGGGACACTTGGCTCGTCTCCGTCTTCGTGCTTCTTCAAATCGTCATCTTCGCCGTAACTATGGGCGTCAACGACTGCTCCAGGAACTCTCACGGCCACTGCGCCGGCAAAATCCTCGGTCGATTCTCTTTCCAGCCTCTCTCCGAGAATCCTATGCTCGGCCCCTCCGCTTCCACGTGAGTAGCTCTCTCTCGGCGAATTTCGCTTCCGTTTTGGTCTCTGCTAGTATCTGTATCTGGATTCAACCTCTAATTGAATTCGGAAGATCCTTTAAGAGATCAATTTTGCATCCGATTTCATTTTGCGTCTGCTCAATTTCTGTATCAGTAACGATTGCTTATTGGAGTATTTGCGTCCGCCATTGTCGATAATGAGTTTCAAGCTGTTACGTTGGGTCTCAATCTTTGATACTTGCGGCAAGCTCTTCTTTCCGATTCTGTGATGTTCTAAGGTGTTTAATCTGTGTGGATCTTACATTCTCTTTGATGAATCAATTGAAATTTAGGCTAGAAAATGTAAAGTGTTGCTTCTTCTTCTGAGAGCTATGTGGTTGAAGGAAACAGGTGCGATTTGTAGCTGCTAAACGAGTAAATACAAGCTCTGTGCTTCTTATTTTCATGTGATTTTTGCAGATTCGAGCACATGGGAGGTCTTTACTGGAATGCTCTGGTGGAGAAGCATGAGGTCTGGCGCATTTTGACGTCACCGTGGCTCCACAGCGGATTGTTTCATCTTTTCATAAATCTTGGGAGTTTGATTTTCGTAGGGATATACATGGAGCAGCAGTTTGGACCATGTACATACTAGACTTTGGTTTAACTTCACCTACGCTGTTTTTGAATGGAAGCTATCACCTTTGTTAATCCGTCTTTTGCTTTGTTCTTGTAGTGAGGATTGCAGTAATATACTTCCTCTCTGGCATCGTTGGTAGTCTTTTTGCTGCGTTGTTTGTTCGAAACGTCCCATCAATCTCTTCTGGTGCTGCTTTCTTTGGGTTGATTGGAGCCATGCTCGCTGAGCTTGCAAGGAACTGGAAACTTTACAGCTCCAAGGTTCTTGTGTTCTCTTTTTGTATTCCATGGTTATCTTCTTCTCATGCCTTTGCTGATTGGTGTTTTTGTTTTTTGCTTTTGCTTGCTACAGATTTCAGCCTTAGTGATGATATTCACTATCTCCACAGTCAATTTCCTGATAGGCTTCCTCCCATACATAGACAATTTCGCAAACATTGGCGGTTTCATATCAGGATTCCTCCTTGGAATTGTGCTATTATTCGCCCCACAGCTGAGACAGGTTGCTCCACCACCACACAAGGGGAAATTGTTTGAAGATGATATGAACAGATCCACAACAAGGCTTAAAGAAATGTTCGACAGACCGATACTAAGGATTATATGCCTGGTTGTGTTTTGTGGAATGTAAGAGTCAATCTCTCTCTGAATCTAGCTTCTTTGTGACATCATACAAAAGCTTAACCATCTTTTGCTTTGTTTTAGACTTGCTGGGGTTCTATTAGCAGCTTCATGGGGCATCAATCTCAACAGTCATTGCAAATGGTGTCGCTATGTTGACTGTATTCCAACCAGAAAATGGAGCTGCAGCGACATGACTGCTTCCTGCGAGGTACTTATATCATCTAAAACCTTAAGCTCTCTTGTGACACTGTTACTACAACATTGATTGTGAATTTGACAGGCAATGGTGAGTGACGCTCAGCTAACACTGACCTGCATGGCCAATGGAATGTTCCGGATATTCCCTTTCACCAATATCTCACAAGCCAGGACACAAGACCTCTGCACACTCGTCTGCTCCTAAACACATGACCAGGTTGACACTTAGAAAACTGCATATAGTACCAAAAACTCTCACTATCATAATCCTTAGTCATCTCTTAGCACATTGTTTTGTGGCTAAGAATGTAAGACTTGTAATGCGACGATTGTTTCTATTGGTTCTTTGATGCTATGAATCTGAATGCTAAAGTCTTACCAAGTTTTGGTCCCATAGGAGAGAGGACCCAGTAGCCGCATTAGTTGCTTACATACGCTTTGCACAAATACACATCATATCTACGCACACATGACACACCACAGTAATGTAAAAATATTCAGCCTTTTTACTACTTAAAAATTTAAAATGTGTATATTTTTGTTTTTTTTTGCTTTTAGGAAGCGTGATGATGATGGAAAATATAGGTGTGGCTTTGTGGGGTTTACTAGAATGAGAAAAAAAAGGGCCGACCTTTGAGTCTTTGACACAGATAGATATAGGGCCACTAAAACTGATTGTTATTATTATTATTAAGGAAATTTCGAAAATTTTAATTTGGAAATTATAATTCAAAAAATGAAGAAGAAGAAGACATAATAGCATAGAAGCCCATATAGACTTAAATCTCATTAATTCGAAAGAAAGAAAGAAGACTTAAATCTCATTAAGCTTACTCAACTGCGTCCATCTCTCTCTCTATATTTGGTTTAATTGAAATATGCATTTTACACAAACAAGTCATGCTCTTTGTTACTTTCTTCTATACAAATATTCCTTTTTTATTTTTTTACATATTCATTTCACTCGATTTCTATCATGTTTTCACTTTTGTATTAATCATGGCTGATTTGTGATTTTGCATGATAATTACAATTTATAAGAATTAATTAAATGCTTTTGCAACCTGTTTTGTTTTTCAATTAAGTGCTTTGGTGTTGTAAAAAAAAGAAAAAAAAGGTGGAGCCGGATGACTTTTTATAATCAGTTGACTTTATAACTTTATCCGGTTAAGACGGATGCGAAGCCAGAATTGTAGCAGACGGTCGTTGGCGAATTTCGTTTGGCAGCTTTATATAAAGTGCGCCTTCTATTTTTTAAATAATTCACAAACCAACTCAATTTATCAGAGTTCTTAGCATTTTGCACAAAGTAAAACAATCAAAATTGTAGCATTCTTAAAACAATTTCAGTGTATAAGTGTAACGCTCCTCCTCGATCATCCTTTTCTTTTAGTTATTCTTACTATATTAATCCATAATAATACTTAAAATCGAGAATGTGGACCACATCTACAACTTATAATAAATAAATAAAAAGAACTACAATTTTAATGTGCATCAATGATACAGACGAAGGTGGAATATTACAACCACAAATCTCTACCATTTAACGTTGATATAGCATATACCTTTGTATTCTAATTTCGGCTCTCAAACACTTTTACTTTTACATAAAACATAAATAAATACATAAATTATACTAGTGGCGGCTCTTGACCCTCAAAAATTATAAATAATCAACTCTTCCATGTATCTCCACCGTCCGATTGAAGGATTAGTGGCCAAAGAATGCTTTTGTTTAGGTAATTAAAACGGGTATAATACCATAAAGGCTTCTGAACTTTTTACCGCTTTATAACTTTATTCACTCACTCGAGTTTTAACAAAGTTGTAGAAGACTCTACAAGAAAATTTCACGATCTTACATTTTATTTTATTATCAAGATAATTATCTTAGAGTTCGATTTTTTTAAACGTTTCCTGCTGCCAATAAATTTGTAAAACTGATAGCTATATTCAAAGACTAGAACCAAATAAGTTCTAAACATTCTTAACCGGATTTAAATGGGACAACGAATTGAAAGAATTCATAATATAAAAAAAATTGGAGATCTGTAAAGAGAAGAGAGTATGGACCAAAGACAGTTGTTTCCTTACCTAAAGCCTTTACTAAGAAAACGAAACATTCTCACAAATCTACTGCTCTTCTACTTGCTACATTGCTCGATCGCTAGCTATATAAACTTACATAGTTTATAGACGTTTCTATTATTACATTCTCATCTGACCAAAAACATGTAGATATTTTGCGAATCAATTATTATATATACCAATATAACACCTTTTAGATTTGCCTGAACCATTTTTTAAATTAAAGTTTGATATACAAGTTTTTAGATTATTTTGCTGACCAGAATTACCTTTGTCTGTTTTATGGAGTTTAGTTTTATAAGTTTGTCTTTCACGTCATGCGTATTTTTAGAACATTTTTATAATAAAGTAAGGAGATGATAACATAGACAAATTGAGGACACAACTTAATATTTAACAGTCACAAAAAACTTAATATTTAAAATGTGACAACAAACAAAATTATTGAGTCGCCCGACGCTTCCATTAGATTTGATGGTCCCATCTCTCCCACACCTCACCACTCAATTTTCACACACTTATATACATACACACCTCCACAAATAAATGCATATTCAATACATTGTTATCATGTGTAAATTTGCGATGTGGACAGATTTATTTTGGACCCTTGTCTCATTGATTCAAAAATAATTTCAACATTTGGATATATCCGTCATTAAGATTGTATGAACAAAACAAGGGACCTTCAAATCTTTAATACAACCGAATAAACAACTAAACCAAACCCGATGGTAGTAACATAGAAAGAGTGTGTGTGTATGTACGAATGGAATACATAAAGGTTCCGATATAAAAAGAATACGAATGAGTATAGAATACGCGCCGGCTTGATAACGGGAATAAAGCAACTTGTATTAGCTTGCAACATCTATTTCCCTTTTGAGTTTACTATTTTGTATTCAATATTCCATTGCGTCGATATATGTTATATATTTGATATTTCTTTTCTTGGTATACGCCGTTAAATGGGTCCGAAATGCCACTTTTGAATGTACCAACTTGACTGATTTTTTTTTTTTCCATCCCTTGGATACTTTAATTGCACTATATATTACATGATTTGTATAAATAGTTCAATAATGTATACAAATCATCATACAATCAAGTTTATTTGATGCTATATTGTATTATGTAATGGTAGACGAATAGAGTATCAAAATCATGATTTCCTTTACAGTCATATTAACTCTTATACTATCGTTAACATTGCATCAACATAGATGTTATAAGTAACTATTAAAGCATGAAATAGTATTAGATACTT
Source organism: Noccaea bulbosa (assembly GCA_900406535.1). Lineage (NCBI taxonomy): Eukaryota > Viridiplantae > Streptophyta > Magnoliopsida > Brassicales > Brassicaceae > Noccaea > Noccaea bulbosa. Next base: position 21,360 of record OVBJ01000973.1, on the reverse strand, counting down.
GTAGAAAATGCTGAATCGTAATGTACTGAAAGCATGATCATACTATTTTATATTTTCTATTTATCGTCAGCAACTAGAGATTTTATTCGGACAAATAATCTATCTATCCCAAGCAAAAAAAAAAGAAAAAGAATATCGCAGCCACTACACTAGAAAGAACTAGAAGAGCTAATCTTTTGAATTTTACTTATATCTCAAATGTCTTACAAAATATACGACAAATTTGTATGGATTACATCATGGAAAATTCATTTACTATATATATTGTTTTTTCTTTTCTTTTAACAAAAAAAAATATGTAAAAAAAAAAACAAAAAACAAAATATATATTTTCTTCTTATCATAGAAAACTATTGTCCATTTTTCTAATGAAATAACTATAAACTATTTGTCTTTTTTCTTCTTTGAAAACTCTTCTTGTTTATTTTTTACTTTGCCAATTTCATTTTTTTTTCTGTACATAATAAATTTAGGTGAAAATTGAGATATTAGTACCAATGATCATTTCCTCCTCTATAGGAAACAAACATCATTGCTCCAAACAGTCACTTTCATCCTTTGATCTGATTCTCACTCTCTTTTTCATCTATACATACATACACAGAGACATTCAGTCTCTGTATAACCTTTTAATTCTCTCTTCCCCAATTTTCCCTCCCTATAATCATCAACACACCAAAAAACCCACAAACAAAAATCAAATCTTTTTTTACAGGGTCCTCTGTTTTCTTCAACAATGGATCCGTCTTGTACAAACTCAGTCAACGGATTCTACTCTTTTCTAAACAGATCAATGGAAGATCTCGAAAGGGTTTATCTCTCTAACAGCTTCATGTCGGTACAGTTCCTACAGAGAGTGCTCTGTCTTCTAAGAACCTCTCACTCTCATCTCACCACTCTCGTCCAGAAACTCAACCTCCCTGCCGGTGACAAGTGGCTCGACGACTACATGGACGAAACCTCCAAGCTCTGGGACGTTTTCCACGTCATCAAATCCTCTCTTTCTTCCATGGAAAGCTTCTGCTCCGCCGCTGTTTCCATCGCCTCTACTCTCGACACCCACCACCACCGTCAGATCTCTCGACAGGTATGGATGCGTGTAAGATCAAAGATCGAATCTTTTTTTTTGCTTATTCTCGAATAAAGTTGCGATTTTTATGACAGGTGATACGAGCGATATCTGTATGTCGGAGAGAAGCAGTTGGGATAGAGGAAGAAAACAGAGCGTTGATGGAGAATCGGATCCAAAGGTTTCCGTTTTGGTCGGAGCAGGTTACGGCGATGGAGTCATCGAAGATACAGAACGGATTTAGTGGTTTCCGAGGAGTGATGAACACTATGAAGAACATAAACTCTCTGCTTCTCGCGATCCTAATGCAAGGCTTGGTCTATTCAATTCCCGGCGACGCGGCTGCGACGGTGACTTTGACGGCGACGGCGATGGTGAGGTTGAAGCAGAGAGTGGCGGTGGAAATGGAGAGGACAGAGATGAAGAAAGGGATAATGTTGTATGAGTACAGGAGGAGCAAAACGGCAATGGAAGAGCTAAAGGCGGAGCTTGAACGGCGGTGGTGCGGCGGCGGCGGAGGAGAGGAGGAGGCTGCGGCGGCGGAGAAAGGGTTGAGAGAGAGAGTGGAGAGTGTGAAAGTGAGTGTTGGGAATTTGAGGAATGGAACAGAGAGTATTGTTTCTCAGATTGATGATTTCTTTGATGAGATTGTTGATGGAAGGAAAATGCTTTTGGATTTCTGTAGCCATAGGTGAAAATTAAGTTAGGTTTTTAGGCTTTTTTTAGATGAATCAGATTGTTAATTTGCTCTGTTTTTCATTTTTAGTCTCAGTCTCGTATAATATAATATATTTTTAAAAAATATTGTCTGTGTTTTTTTTTTTACATTCCAAAGTCGGAACATGAAGTTAGTATGATGATGGTTACAAAATTAAAACATTTTTGTTAATGTTGAAATGTGAAAGAAAAAAAAGGAAAAAAAAAGAAAAAAAACTTTTTTGTTAAGTAGAAGGTGGAACATACGTTTTGCAATGGCGGTTCCATAAGAATCTTCAGATGAAAAGAGATTTGACTGTTGTACACTTATGTGACAGGTAGATGAAACTTTTGATGATTTCCTTCACTTTTTGTTGTTGTTTTTGTTTTGATTTGCTTTCGAAGTTTTGAATAAAAATTGACTGCAAAAAAAGGAGAGTTGTCTATACGGAAGAGAGTTGCAGACTTGCAGAAGGTAATAAAACGAAAACATCAATGATTAAAAACTGACTGATTCATTCTGATTTTATTTTGATTTGACTTGGTGCAGAGAAAGACAAAGCATCTCGTGCTCTTCTTCTCTATGATGAGAATTTATTTATGATTTTTTTTTTTTTTGTTTAAGATTATCATCAATTTTGTGTTTTTTTGTTGTTGTTGTTGTTTGTTGGTATGTCCACTTCATACCATTTGATCGCATTAACCATATTTCCATTTCTTCCGTACCATAAGTGGCAATTTCAATGTAAGCCTTACTATTCAGAACTAAGATAAGTGACAACTTTATTTAATTTTTTTAACTCTCTTGTCTCTATAAAACATCAGAGTTTATTTGTTTTGCAGAAGATTTAGTTGGCAATTTCGAAATGTAGATATGATATATATATAAAATACATAAACAATAAGAAGAGGGTCAGCATCACCAAAGATCAATTTAGCAGCTATGTTGTATGGAAACAGAAATAAAAACACAGAAACTAAATGTTCTCAAAACGAAAAACATGCATTTTGAAAAATTTAAGTTTGGAAACATGTATATATAAATAAATAATAATATATATATATATTATATTAAATAGCTTAACTACAGATAAATAACTTAATGTTTAATTTCAAAATATTTAAAATATTTTTTTATTATTATTGTTATGCGCTCTATCAATAAAAACTAATTATCTTCATCGATATAAAGATTTTAAAACTCCATATATAAAACTAAGACTAATTTCATATAATCTAATGAATCAAATTAATCATTTATTTATCTTAAATAATTATACTAATCAGTTAATATTATTATTTGTTATGTAATTATTTAGTTATTATGTTTTCAAAAACTAAGAACTAAGTTTTTATCAGTTTTAGAAACACGAGTTTTCAACAAGTTTCTAAATTGCAAATTTTAAAAAACGTGAAAAAACAAGTTTCCAATAAGTTTCTCAGTTTCTGAGAATTTTTGCTTTGGAAACATTTCCGAATGGAGTTTCCATGCAACATAGTTTACTTTAGCCTAAGCAAAAAAAAAAAAAAAAAATATTTGGAAAGTCTCATCAGAAATTATCAGGCTTTGTTAGTTTCGCAGAGGACACTACAGCACACCTCTCCTCATATATTTATTCTTACACACTTTTTGCTGCTTGTACCTATATTTTCACTCACTTTTTTTACGGATACTATATTACATATTTTTGAAAATTTTAAAATGAAACGGTTTTTATATCGAATAATTACAATTTGAATATTTTTCGTCCTTTTCTTACACAACTGTATGTTACTTTTTCTTTTATCCAGAGACTATATGATTGAAGTCAGAACCAATTTCCCATTTTTTTTGTTTGTTGGTCTGCACAAATTATTTGTGTTTCCACAACACATAACAAAGACATATATTCTGAAATTATATTGTTTACTTTTTCTTTTCCTAGCACATATAACTTGGCCTTACAGCTAATGTTCCAAGAATGAATACTTCTATTATATATTAAACTATTACCACTTAAAGTAATACAAATTAACATCCAGTACACTCACTCTCCCTGGTGTCTGTATACAACGCACCGTATATATATATATATATATATATATATATATATATATAGCAACTTAAAAACATACTAACATTTATCTATTAATCAGATGTTGATCTACTTTTACCAATTTACAGAATACGATCACGTTAACAACATAATTGAACGTGCTGAGTGTATAGACTACCCTGCAGAATAATGGGAGAGATTGTGCCAAGTCTGGTTACTGAGACAACGACTCACTTGGTTCCTGAAATATTCAATGTCTTCTTTGTTTTATTGTTCACAGGCCCATAATTTGCTAATCAAACCAACCTAATACTAGTCTTTGTCTCGGTTAATTTGCAAATCAAACCAACCCTAACTTAATTCACAACTAGGCGGTGCTATAGACAGCAAATCAGCTACACGATTAAAATGGGTCGTAAAAAGCGAGAGAAGAGTGTAGGGAGGGAGGGACCTTGAGCTTCCTTTTAGAGACAGAGCCCCATTATTGGCACTTTATTACAGTTAATTAATTAAAGCCCAAACGGACAGTTATTAAATAACCTCCTCTGTTTGGCGCCGTTAATTTTAGACGGCATCATTAGACTCATAGCTGAATAGCGATGTAATAAAGGGCATAGTTCTATTTAAAAATGGTTAAAGGTGAGAAATATAAATAGACAATTTACCCACAAGAAAATAGTAAAACGATTCAGAGAGAGAGAGAGAGCGAGATGTTCATCAAAATGTCTGAGAAAATTAATAAAAGAAGAAGAAGAAGAAGAAGAAGATTGTCACGTGGCAAAGAGAAAATACCAGAGAGAGTCAACGAAGAAAAACCAGATGCTTATATATATATAAAGTACTATACTATTTTGGACTTGAATGATTCCAGCAAAAGATCCATCATCCCTTCTTCCTTCACTCAGCCTGCGAACATCACTCACAAACAAAAGGCACAAATTACGGAGATTATATAGTAGAGATAAGTAGCTTCAAGCTTAGTAATGGAGGCAAAATCAATGCCTAATGAAGTCAAGCAATGGACTACACTATACAGTAATGCATTCCATGCGTAATGTTGAGAGAATGTCGAATAGTTGGATATGCCATTGATTCAATAGAGTAATGTAACATGTCACTAGATCATAATCAATACCTTTCGCAGTGTCTGTTGGAATCTTTTAGGCACGTAGAGAAACTCTTCACATGCTTTGAGGACCATGTGTCAAGGACAATTGTGTCTCATTGTCACTCGACTCTTTGCTTCCATCCTCTTCATACAATCCAGACTCAGCGAGACCGCTCTCAGAAAGCTCCTGCACGTTAATGATCTTGCCAAACAACTGGAACGAGTTAGCTCTCGCTGAATTGGTGCCGCCTCGGTTTCCACCAACCGGGTGGTGGTGGTGGTCGTTGTTTCCAGAGGAGAGATTAGTGGTGTTGCTGTTAGGTGACAAGTTATCTGACGGAGGGCTGCCAAAGTTCATCTCCGTCGAGACTTTACCCAAACCCGGAAGTGGACTGAAGAAGTTATTGGTGGTGGTGCACAACTGAGGTGGGTTTTCTCCGATGTATCCGGTTGGATTGTAAGATCCGTATTCATAATGCCTGGCTCCCTGCATGCCAGCAGGAAAATTAGTATACGAGAACAAGTAGGGACTTGGATCCCCAGCTGGTACTGCACTGGACAATCCTCTCCCGGAATAGAGCATTTCTCCTTCTTCTCCACTCAAGAACCCAGCGCTGTGAGGATACTTCATCCTCTTTGGTTGAGGGAAAGTTGTGTGGAGTTGGCTTGCGCTTGTAACGATTTCCACTTGCCATGGATTCACCCTCTTCACGTTCTGCAGAATCTCAGGCTCGTCCCATGTGATCTGTGCAAAGTTTCAAAGCAAAACAATGATCAGAGGAAGCAGAATGTTTACTGGTTTAAAAACGCAGGCAAGAGATAGTTTAACGAACGCAATGCCAATCACAACATCTTCCTAATTCATTTCCATTTCCATATGAATGATCAAATCCTGTTTAGATGAAGCAAAACAAGAACCTACAGCAAAGCAATCCAGAAATCTAAACCTCAGATTCACCAAACCCCAATTGACACTTGAATTACCAGAATGAGACTTCAACCACTCATGAAACGCTTGCAACAAGAGATATAGGATCGATTTTATATTTGACGCAACAGCAAACAGCACAACATCAAAGGGATATCAAGGGCATAAGACCATGTAAAACATTGACTACCTGAAGCTGCTTCCATGGAGATCCACGCCATGGACCTGTTTCCTGAAAAGTAGAAGAGACGATGCCCTGAAACCAGGTGATCCGTGAAGAATCTTCAGTCTCCATAGCCATCTTCACTCTCGTACCCGGACTCCAGAAGATGTTCATAGAGGCTTCAACATCTTCTGCTCTCACAACGAAATCCGACCATCCAGCAGTGGGATAATACACTACCTCGAACGGAAGACCCTGTGATGCTCTGTTGACCGCCTCAGACACCGCCTCCGCCGTCAATTTGCCTTTCCCGATTCTCCGAAACCCTTTCTTAGCACCTCCATCGTCTTCCTTAGACGATCCTCCTATGCTGGTCGGGTAATAACCGGAGTACTCATCACCGCCGCCGTAGAAGCTGCTTGTTCCGCCGCTGCTGGAGATTGGGGCTCGCCTTACACCGATAAACATCTCATCTACAGATTTCCTCATGAAAACGACCGAATCACCAGCAATCAGCTTCTTATTGTTGACGAACTTGCTCCATCCGGTGGTTAAGAGGTGACGCCTCGGTGTACCGCGGTAGATATGCCTAAAATCCCACACGATTCCGTGGATATCAGTGATGAAGAGTTTCTGGACCGGAGGATCCGCCTGGAAATCGAGTGGAGGGAATACGGAATCGGCACAATAGCGCGGGACTGAGAATCCGCCGCCATTATTAGCATCAGACGGCGTCAATATCTTGGCGAACGTAACCACCTTGTTCTCCTCGTCATCACTCTCGTATCTCCCGAATCGAGTGAGATTGTGATGCATAAACTGCTCAGGAGCCATCGGCTGGAGCAACAGGTGAGCGAACACCTCGTCCGTAACCGGATCCGCGAGCAACTCGATGGAGGAGACGACGCAGGGGACCGGAGAGGTGGAGGAAGGGAAAGAAGAGATGACCGATGTCGCACAGCAGTGCTCGACATGACCCTGCGGGAAATAATATACCCTTGAGTAAAGCGCAGGGATCTGCACGGAGGCGCCTGCACAAGCGCGCCAGATCCTCGGGTCGACTTCGCGGAGGATGTCGGCGGTTGCCGACGGCGGTGACATAGGCTAGGTTGTTTTCACTGCAGAGAAGTCAGCGAGAGGAAGAAGAAGAAGGTAGGTACTGTTAGGTGTTAGAGAGAGAGAGACCGTATGTCTGAGAGAGAGAGAATGGAAACGGGCACGGAACGGAAGCAAAAGCGGAGGAATAGAGAGAGAAGATAATAGAGAGAGAGAGAAAGAGATTATACCGATTTACTGTTACGCTGATACGGGATTTGCTTGATTTTGTTCGAATTTACAGTTTTTGCCACACGACAACAAACTTTATGCAGTAACCTGCTCTTTTGCACCGTCCGATCGCGCGTGCATCTCACTCTCCTTTCTTTATTTATTTATTTTCTCTCTCTTTTTTTTGTTCCCATCCCTTTATTTATTTTCCCCTTATTTTCAGGTTCACTTAATGCGTAACAAAAAAAAAAAAATTAATGTCCTACTCTATACCTTACTGCTTTGTGTTCTAATAGCAATTATTTGTTTTAGATATTAAAGAAGAATGATTAAATTTTATTTGCGGTGTTAATTTAAGAAGAACTGGAAAAGGGAATATTACTGAAGATTATTAACTGATTGGAATATAATTGATTACAATAATATACCATTTGTGCTTTAATATACTTTAGAAGCGTAATTTTATTTAAAGTTTGCCTTTCTTGTAAAAAGATTAAAACAGCATAGTTAGATTTTGGAAAAATAATTGAAAGGATAATAGAAAGACAAAATATTTTGTCTTGTGGTAAAACTTTTTTTCATGTTTTCAGGAGGCACAGTATGTATTAATTTTTACATTGTCGATTTTGTTTGTTTGTTGTCAATATTTAATTGTTTTGTAAGGTGCTTTTTGTCAATACCTTATGTCTTTGACAGTATTTTTGTTTTCCTAGTAATTTTTTTTTTTTTTACAAAATCAGAATGCATCAGATCCAAGTCTATCTTATTTTGTGCAGTCTTACTTTAAATCTTTGAAAAATCTAACAACTCGATAAATTCAAAAAAGATATCTAAACATTTTAATCGAATTCTCTAATTATTAAATGCAAATCTCGTCTACTTATATTTTGTAAGGTTAAGAATCTACCTTCAATCTTTAGCTTCTTAATGTTTTTCAAAACTAAAATTACTCGTTAAAAATTTCAGAAAATATTTAAGTACTTAATTATATAAACAACTAGCTAGTATGAAGTCACATTAGGATGTGGTCTAACACCATGACGAATGGTTAAAGAATTTGGATAGCCCCATTTTTTTATTATTCTAAAAGATGTTTGTAAGTGTGGTTCTTTTTAAAAAAAAATATTGTAAGAATAATTTACATGACTTACAACACTTATATACTTATTTTGACATATCATGTTTTAAAACCCATCAAAAACTCACACCTTCAAACATCAGTTTTTGTTTGCTCATTTTTTTTTGTATAGAACAAATAAATTAAGTCAGTAGATCATTTAATTTAAAGCGACTAGCAGGCAAAAAAACTATAGACCAATTCCTACAATATTTACTCTACAGTTACAATCGTAGCCAATTAGATCATTAATTGGAAAGTTATCTTCCTTTAACTTTAGTTTTTAAATGTTAATACTTCAAAGAGATATCTAAATACCAAAAGAAAAAGAAAAAGAAAAACCCGAAAGGTATATGAAAAAAAAGATTCCTACTGTTATTCCGTTGGCGCGTGGGGAAAGCAGATGGGTTGCCAGTTAAGAGAATGTTTGTTGTGATTTTATAAAATTCATTGTTGTTATTTATTTATTCTATATTAATTTCTACGGCACATAAAGATAAATGAGACTGCAGTTTTTCTTTTTATTTATATATGAAAGACTATTTATTCTGCTCCGTTCAAACGGGCCTGTTTCTGTTGTTGCATATTTTGATTTTTTTAATATACGGCCCACTATCACATCAAGGTTACGATACTGAATAGTATAAAATAAGAATGACAATGACAAAATGACAATTATACCAACAAGTCAATGACCATGATACCTTCTCAATCAGACTCACCCTGAAAGAACATAAATAGTTTCCCAAGTCAATCTTTCGAATATGACTGGCGTGAACTTTTTTTTTTATGGTTTTGTAAAAGTGAAATTTGCAAATCACAAATATTATTGAAAATCAAATTTAACACTAAGAAACAAAACTCGGCCACGTGTGAAAGAAGAAATGAAAAGAACATAAAGTTAACTTTTGAATTGTACTTTTCCTCAAAAACATGTCAAATCTAATGTAACGTCAGTAATCGTCCTTCGGTTGGCTAACAATTAAGACAAGCAAGTACAACTTTTATCGTTTCAACAAAACAATGAAAATAACAGATTATTAATAAGCCTAGTGGTTTATCAATTCCTTGAAATGCAATAAGTTCGAATATAAAATCTGATAGCAATATTATATCAAAGAACAAAATGTAAAAAAAAAAAAAAAACAAGGATTCGCCGAAGAAGTAAATTCTGAAAAACCGAAACTAAATCCAGTTAATTTTAAAAAATAAAAGTTTAAAGAGCAAAAAATCTCTTTTAATCCTCCTCTTCGGACTCGGACTCAGCGCTCTGGAGCCACTCCACAAAAGGCTTCACATTCTTCCAAACCACCGAGCTTTTCTCAGCTCCGGCGAGACCCTTTCCGTACCATTCCAACACAAGCTCTTCCTCAATAATGTCTTGATCGTACAATGCTTTAAGAACCAGAGCCACCTCTTTAGCCGCTTCTTCGTTTCCCTTCTCTCCGCAGAAAGATCCAATTGAATTGAGCAGATGCATCTGTGTACCATCCTCCTGCGTTGCAGCCACCAAGTAACTCTTCTTCTTCGTCACTTCTTTCGCAAATCCTTTTCCCACACCGTCAAAGAGAGCAGTGAAGAGCGCGTCCATGACGTCTTGTGGAGGTTCCGACAGTGAGGAGATGAAAGCTTTGAGCTCGCTTATCGGTGACCCTTTCTTCAGATACTCTTTCATCTCCTGCATTAGCTTCTTCTCCTCCTGTTTCTCAGCTTTCACATCCCCGTTGGCCTTGCTTTTAGGGGCCTTCTTCTTCTCTTCGTCTTCTTTCGCAGAGAGCATCACCATTTCAGCAGTTACAGCACTCAGCTGTTCCTTCATTCTCTTCTCAGCGGCTTCTCGGGAAGTGTCGGTTTGCCACTGGATACCATCATCATCGTCTTCATCATCATCATCGTCATCCACCTCCAGCGCATTCTCATCGTACTTTGGGCTGAGATCCTCGTCAGAGGTATGGTTCTTGGACGTCTTTGAAGAAGCTTTCTTCTTAACTTCCTTCTTCAGCTTCTTCTGCTCCTCATCGGCTGCTTCACCTTCTTTAAGCCTCTCCTTCTCAGCTCTTCTCATTGCCTTCTTGTCCTTTGACCCTTTCTTCGACTCAGGCGGGTTCTTGAGAATGAACGTAGTCAGCTTGTCCCTCATGTCAACCTCAGAGATAAACCCACAAGCAGCGCACTTGAGATTCACCATCTGAGTCTTTGTGATGATAATCTCAGTCTCAGGGTTTCCACATCCATAGCACTGGACATACTTCTTGATGAAAATCTCCAGAAGCGCAGCGAGCTTAGACGTGTTGTGAGCTCCGTTGACAAGCGACGTTCCGGTCTTCTCGTCGAACTTGGACTGAGCACCGAGCTCACAGCCAAAGTACTTGGTAGTGTAAGAAGCAGGCCTCCCCAAGGCTTTAGCAATCTCAACATTGTTCACAATGTTGGTCTTGATGCCATTACCTTTGCCTTCAGTCTTGGTAACCATCTTTGGCATCTTGTACCTGTAAAAGGCATCGTTACGGTTCGATGCACCAATGTTCTGCAGCGCCATCTTTTGAGAGAGTTGGTTTCTCTTTAGCCGGAAAACTGAGAGAAAGTCTTGGAAATAGGAGTCTCCGGTTTGAAGATGCGAGAGCCGAGAGTTATGGAAGAGCTTGTAGACCTAAGTTCTGGATGCAGGACAGTGTTTTCCAACCAACCAGATTGACAGCAAAACGGAGAAATCTTGTCAGACATAAAAGAAGGCTTCAAAGTTTCGAATCCCTTTATCCCACACTTGCAGGTCACAAAACTGCAAGCTTTTGAGCTCTGCAGGAAAAAAAAAAAAAAGCAAAGGAATTAGAGAAGATACTGAGGAATGAATAATGTAAACTCTGAAAACACAGACATAAACATCAAATTTGTTCTTCCCCAATGCAAAAAAACTAATCAATCACCATCACCGTTACAATCAAACATTAACACAGCAAATTCCGATCTGTGTCAAACCTAATTCCGATCGTTAGCTCACGAATTTTGTTGTTTATATCAAAGATTGAAGATTTCGACGCTTAGAAAAATCAAACGAAACCCATCCAACGACGCCGATAGACAAACGAGTCACACAATTGAAACAACAACCAACAACTATCTAATATTGAAGAATCTATCTTCTAGCAAAGTTTTGAATCCCTAATACGCCTCTGAAGAAAAAAAAAGGGCGAAGAATCTGGAGAAATACCTCTTTTTCTAAGGACGAGGAGAGACTCGAAGAAGACGAGGAATCAATAACTCAAAAAAAGCGATAAAGGATTATTGATGCGGATGGAATTGAAGAGATGTTGCAGAGAGGCGTTTGTTTAAATAAGAGGAGAGAGTTGTTGAAGAAATTAGGTTAACTTTTTAGGAATTGGAAAGAAAGATCCAATTTATTTTTGTTTTTTCTACTTTTCTTTAGTTTCCTATTTTCCGTTTCAAAGCATTTCCTTCTCCGCAAGTAATTTATATTAGTTCCCTTTTTTTGTTTTTTACATTATGAGAAAACCAAAACAAAATCCAGTTTATATTTTGACCGTGTCACTGATTTATTACATTTTTAACTGTAAGGCATATAAATAAACCTTAAACACATTAAAATCAGAACTTCCGGTTAGCAAATTCCACTTAAGTTTTTTCAAAAATTGTTAAAATATATGGATTGATCACCCAATTTTTTTGGTAAGACAAGTTTCTGAAAAAAAACATATCACTAATCTGTGAAAAACATAGGTTGAAGTTAAATATTTGAGATCATTTCTGTTTTTGTCACCTTAAATTTGAGGTTATTTGCATTGAATTAAAAGTGAAAAACAAAAGTAAAAGATACTGGATATTACAGTATAATTGAAGTTAATGCAAAGATTTTTGTTAGTGTTTATAATAATAAAAAATGATTTATTACTATTATTATCGAAAATATAAAAGTGAAGTTTTTATAATTGGATCTATGAAGATTAATATTTAGATTAAAAATTGAAATAAGAAAATCATAAAGATAATGGACATTAACAACATCAACATATACATGCACTAAACAGAAACAATTCAGTTCATAGATAATAAACAAAAATTAGGCCAAGTATCGATATTCTGAATACTAATCTTCAAAATTTTGGTCTAACGAAGTTGATGATATATTAAAAATCATCAGGAATTCATATCAAAAATCTTGAAATTAAGGTGAACCAAAGAGAAATTGAAAGTAAAAAAACATAATTAACTTTCAAGTAACGAGAAAGACCGAAACACTATAATGATCTAAGCGAGTAATCGGAGAATCCTTGGAAGAGTAACGAACAGAGGACGAGCACTATTTGATTAATGTTTTACTACTTACTTTAATCTATTTGCATCTATAAGTTAGAGGAGAGCCCTAACAAGATGTCAAGAAAATTATATAAAGATTGATAGTCTCATGCTCCAGTGGGAGCACTTTTATTTGGTTACAGTGATTCAAAATTTCTATATGTGGATATATGTTGATTATTTCGGTTTGTTAATCTTTCTTTTTTTTTGGTTAAATCGGAATTGAATATCCTAGCTTATTTCTTAATGTCACCCGAATATGTTTGTAACCTATTGAAAACTCATTGCTTTGCTTCGTCTACATATTCATTTATTTCAATTGAACTCAAAGACAATCTTTGAAAATAAAAATAAAAATAAAAATTAGATAAAACAACAAGACTATGACATAATCTGTAATAAAAAGAAGAATCTTAGCGTAAATATTGTTACATCTTTTTTTTTAGTGATCAATGGCAAATCTTCTTTGCGTTTTCTTGTTATATGAATCTTCTTATCCCTTCTCCACAGAAACAACACACTTCTTCTCGGTTAAATTTACGATCTCCATTGGTAGTACTAATTGGTACATGTGTTGTTTTATCTTCAACGTTTGATTTGTGAGTGATGACTTCAGGTTAACGTGATTAAAGAATCTTAGCGTAATTATTACATTTTCTCATTTTATGATCAATCACTAAATATTCTTTGTATTTTCCTGTTATATGAACCGTCTCTTTGTTAAATTATTATTGCACGAAAGAAACACTTTGTAAATTTGTGTTGGATATCCCAAAACGTTGTACCAACACTGCAAAACAATGAATATGTAAAGGCTTTGGTTATGCTCAAAGACATCACGATTTGGCATATGATTAGATTTTTGACAATCTTTATTGGCTTGCCATCGTATCTTCCTTTGTACTAGTTACAGAAGACATTACGTTCTTGGAGATTACGAAACTCAGCTACTTTCCTTACAACAAAAAAAACATCCGAACTCTACTCTTCACGTAAGCATTAGTGGACTAAGCACTTTTTAAAATATTTTTGGTAGTTATTTTATTGACTTTTAGTGTTAATTTTTTTTTCACGTGTTATCTAATTTTATGTGTTGGGACTTGTGTGTAATAGGATTAACGTTAATATAAGCACCAAAATTCCTTCGACCAAAAAAAAAATATATATAAGCACCAAAATTCAAATACTAAAAAGTTATTTCAACAAGAGTGTTATACTTACTTTCAAATTTTCAAAGTTTTAAAATCTTGTGTGTGATAATAATTAATGAGTTGTATATATTCTCGGGCCAATTTTCACTATCTCGACTCTTTTTCCTGTTGATAGAATGAAGAGTATAATTAACCGTGGGTAAATTTCCACATGTATCAACAATAAATGCGAGTGAAAACTAACTAGAAGTAGAAAGCCCAACTGGTGTATGCTATTATGTGATTAAGCATCCTTTGTTCTCGGTGCTCAACAATAATGGTTTGACACTCTATCAAGGAAACAAACCCATATTCCTGTTTTCTAGAAGAAGCTTGTAATGATAACACATTGTCTTCTAAAGGTTTAATATAATTATGGTCCGACTTGCTCCTCAGGCAGTCTTTGAACATGACAGATGGCTCTTCGTGTATTCACAGACCTCATATACTCAAGCATGTGGAACCTCGGACGTGGCTGGACATCACGTAACCACTTGAACTGGTATTGCAACCTCACCCCTACTGTGTTACCGTCAACGTCCCTGATAGGTTGCTGACCTCTAAGTCTCTTCCACCGCCCCATCACTGCTATTCTCTTTTTGACTAAAGGGGTAAGGAATAGCAATGGAGAATGGAGCTGCTCCAACTGTGTGGGAGTCCTTGAAAACATGTCTGTGACACGCAAAGCTCCGCCGCCTGCCACGGCCTGATTCTGCACCAAGTGTTGGTTAAACAATTCTTCAGCGTTGTGCTCCATTTTTTTTTTAAATCCTAAAAAATGATTCGATACAATGGATCGTGAGTAGTGAACAGAGGTCAGAAGCATATAAGAATTGTTCATATAACAAGCAAAACGCATCGAAGATTTTTCACTGATCACAAAACAAGAAAACGAAAGAAGTAAATCACAAAACATCACTGAAAGAAGTACACATGACAACATAGTTCATAAAACAGAAAACGCGAAGATTTGCCGTTGATCACGAAACAAGAAAACGAAAGAAGATCGATATGCGATTGATCACCAAACATCTCTAAAAGAAGTACACGTGGCAACATGGTTCATAAAACATTTTTAAGAAGTGCATTTTTGGGGCATAAAAAGTCACAATAAAACTTAATGAAATAACTCAACTCTACAAATGTTGATAAGAAAATAAAGAAAAAGTTAATAAAAATAATATTTTCATTCGTTAAACTTCTCTACCCTAATTTTTTCAACCATTTTTAGTTAAAAATGCTAGTAAACACTCTTAAGAACCTTACAAATATTACTATTATTACTAAAAACAATCTTCCAATTCTTAAACATTAGCTTCAATGCTTCCAAACTCAAATATGACTGTAAAAACAGAAAACTATTTACCCAAAACCTATTTTCTATTTGCGAACTACGTCGATCATGGAGTAAACACTCTCCATGTCCATGTCCAGCCGTAATCCATCTCTGACGAGGGTGTCGAAGATTATCCCGCAGATCTCGTCCGAGAGACACGGGAGCCTCGCCGCTAGCTCTACCGTCTCTATCATGGAGCAGCTCTTCGTGAACTTATCCACGATGCAGCCGAAGTGGGTGACATCCGGCTCCACCTTGTACACATCCCTCATCTTCCTCAACAGCTGGAGAGGTTCGGCGGGATGGCTATCGAACCGAGCGTGTGCAGTGAGGACGGCTCGGAAGGTAGGGAGTGCGGGTCTGATCCCTCTCATCTCCATGGCGGCGAACGCTGCAGGGCCCTCTCCGGTTCGAAATCCGCATATGAGTATATGAGATTCCTCCATGCTGTGGGACTCAGATAGGGTATACTGTATAAAAGTTTGACCGCAATGTGGTGATCGACGCAGAGTCTCGAGTACAAACCCATGAGCATGCCAACGTGCAGATCGCTCTCAGCCAAGCCAAGCGTGATGATCTTCGAATGCACCATAGGCAGAATCCGTAGTGCCTATATACGCTGCAATCTATTATCTTCATCGAAGAGATTAGTCTGCTCTAAACACCACCCCATCACAGTTATTACATGCCCCTGACTTATGCTATGGATGGTTTGTTTGGGATGCATTATGCAAGATTATAAATTTTGGAGTACCAAGGGTTACGTATTCACCTTACCTCATAAGAAGTGCATTTTTGGGGCAAAAAAAGTCACGATAAGACTAAATGAAATAACTCAACTTTATAAATGTTGATAAGAAAATAGAAAAAATCTTAATAAATTCTATCGTTAAACTTCTCTACTCTAATTTTCTCAACCATTTTCAGTTAACAGCCTTACAAATATTACTATTATTACTAAAAAACTATTTTCCATTAAGAACCTAATCATAAAAACGATTTTCTCAACAAAAAAAAGTACTCAGAAACTTCTCTAAGTCGAGACAATTATTAGTGAACATTCTGTCTTTCTTAGTGAGATTAGATCCACAAAATTACATTAAATTCTCCATCACAAGTCCAAAATCCTGAATTGTACCAGAACTGGAGTAAATTGTGTTAAATTGGGCCTAATTGGATCGAATAAGATATGATATATGTTAAGCCCATGAGCGCTAATTATATTCTCATTTAAAAATGCTTGCTTATGATTATTCTCTCCGTAACATTTCACTTAGATCTCGTTGTTGTCAAAGAATGAAAGAAAGAGTAAACTATATTATATACGTCAATTCATCGGTGACTGATATACATGATCTGATGATCTTCGGGTTGTTGTTCCTTTTTTTTCTTTTCAGTCATATATATTTAGGTCAATGTAGTGAAAAAATAGTCTAACTGACTATTAATGTCAGTGTAAAATACTTTGATTTCTTTTAAACTGGAATAGAATAATCAGTGGGATGTGATACCATGTCCGAAAACTTTATAAATTTCACGCAATTACGAATACGAAACAATATTAAATCTTCCGTGTTTTTCTCATCTCTTTTAGAATCAAATAATTAAGGGTAATATGTTTCTCTAATTTTCAACTAATTTCGATGAATTTATAAAGTAATAGTATGTGGCATACTCGACGGTGGGAAAAACATTAACAAAAGTGTAACGAAAAATTTATGTGGAAACTTTCTAATTTCATTCTCTTTGACATTGGCACAAATACAAATTGCATCACTTGAAGTTTTCTAGATTGTGTTGTTGTTCCCATTAAATCTGCCATCTCTGATCTCACACTCTCTCTTATTTGACTCTCTCCACGATGAAGCACAAAGCCTCCAAGAGAGCAACAATTTCAAAAGAGCGATAAAGGATTTTAATTTGATGCGGAAGGAATTGAAGAGATGTTTGCAGAGAGACGTTTGTTTAAATAAGAGGAGAGTTGTTGAAGAAATTAGGGTTAACTTTTTAGGAATTGGAAAGAAAGATCCAATTTCTTTTTTGTTTTTTCTTTTCGTATTTTCCGTTTCAAAGTATTTCTTTCTCCGCAAGTAATTTATATTAATTTCCAATTTCTTTTTTGACATTATGAGAAAACCAAAACAAAATCCAGTTTATATTTTGACATTTTTAACTGTAAGGCAAATAAACCATCTTATCAAACATATTAAAATCATAACTTCCAGTTAATGAATTCCACTTATAAAAAAGATATTTGGATCAATCACCCCAAATTTCTGGAAAAACAAAAATCATTAATTTGTAAGAAAAACATAGGTTGAACTTAAACATTTGAGATTATTTCTGTTTTTGTCAACTTAAATTTCAGATTGTTTGAATTGCATTAGAAGTGAAAAACAGAAGTAATAGATACTGGATATTACAGTATAAATGTAGTTACTGAAAATATTTTTAAGGAAGTGTTATTGGATTGGTGTTTTAAAGTATTTTAAGGTAATTCGAAAATGAAGGATTTTGTTGGATTTTGATGAATTTATGATGAACCTAGGATGGAGGAATTTGAAACACAATACAAAACTCTTGTAATTGTTTTACTCATGATTTAGGAGAGAGAATACATTGAAATCTATTATAACTGTTTTTAAAGATAATCAAATCAAGATTGAATAACACCTGTTTTTATTGTATTTTTAAATACATCAAACAAATACTTAATCTAATAAAAGTGGATCTTAATGGGTTTTAATCTACATTTTTCAAATACACAATTGAATAACATTGGATTTAACTTTGTTTTTAGAATACATTAAAATAATCAATCCAATAACACCTCCTAATTTGTGTTTATAATAATAAAAAATGATTTATTACTATTATGATCTAATATATAAAAGTAAAGTTTTTATAACTGGATGTATGTAGATTAATATTTAGATTAAAACATGAGATAAGAAAATCAAGAGATAATGACATTACCAATATCAACATATTACATATACATGTACTAATTAAACAGAAGTTACAGAACAATTCAATTCATAGATGGTAAAAGAAAATTGGGACATTTTCAAGACATGTGTGTGTTATATAATCTCAAGTTTTAGACAAGTGTCACACTATCACTGTAAATAAAATCTATCGATAATAGCTGTAGTAATTACAAAAAAAAAGGAATCGGATTTTTTATTGGTGGTGACTATTATATAAAGGGACATATAGATTGAATTATAGATAGACCTTGGAACAACAAAAGTAAACTATGAGCAACGTGCTTATGAAATCTCGTCTTGGTAATCTGAGGCTTTACAAGATTGATGTGCCTTCTGAGTCTGACGTCGGAGTTATAATAGTAAGTTATGGAGTTGGTGGTGGACACACAGGACAACGGTTTCGATTGACAAGATACACAAAACGAGATTCAAAAGCTGGATTGTCCAAATCATTCGTAGACTTGGTCGAAGATTTTTTCCATGATCGAGTATTGTCCAACATAACTAATCAGATCTTCGACTACATTGTCTCCAATTTCTCGTTCAAGGATCTTGAGATCGTACCTCCCGCATGTCCCGTCCTTGTCTTTCACTTTCAAATTGGAGAGTTTGGTCAGGATCATGTCCCTGAGTTTGGCATCACACGAATCATTCGTCTTGTTTTGATCATATTAAAAACCAGGGAGTCTGTCCTGAGAGCTGAAGATGCAATAACTAGATGTNAGGATCTTGAGATCGTACCTCCCGCATGTCCCGTCCTTGTCTTTCACTTTCATATTGGACAGTTTGGTCAAGATCATGTCCCTGAGTTTGGCATCACACGAATCATTCGTATTGCTTTGATCATATTAAAAACCAGGGAGTCTGTCCTGAGAGCTGAAGATGCAAT
>OVBJ01000972.1:0-37092 GCA_900406535.1 Noccaea bulbosa | reverse complement strand
CGGAAAGGGTCCTTTTCGACATTAAGTGATCTAACTACCATAGGTGTACTCTTTTGGTATAAGTAGATTGGNAAATCCTGATGATGTTTTCTTGATGAAAACACATGGGCATATAGGACTGTTGATATATCCCTTTTTGATTAAATGTTCACTAAGGCGATTATACCACATGCGCCCAGATTGTTTTAACCCATATAGCGACCTTTGCAATTTTATTGCTCATAATTCTCTTGGTTTTGAACTTAATGCTTCTTGCATTTTGAATCCCTCATGAAATCTCATATAGATATCAGTATCTAATGATCCATATAACTATATGTTGTAACAACGTTCATAAGACGCATTTCTAGATTTTCACTAGCCGCTAGACTCATCAGAAATCTAAATGTGATTGCATCCATGACAGGAGAATATGTTTCCTCATAATCGATTCGAAAAACCTTGAGCCACGAGACGGGCTTTGTGTCTCATAATTTCATTATCTTCATTTCTTTTTCGAACGAAAACCCATTTATACCCAACTGGTTTGACTGATTTGGGTATGACTACGATAGGTCCAAACACCTCTCGTTTATTAAGCGAATCAAGTTCGGCTTGTATTGCATTTTTCCATTTTTCCCAGTCATGTCTCTTTTGACATTCAAATACAGATTTTGGTTATGAATCTTCGTTTTCCTCATTTATTTTGTTTGACACAAGATATGAGAAAAACTCATCAACATTATCCATTTCATTTCGATTCCATATCTTTCCATTATGAATGTAGTTGATGGAGATCTCATGATTTTCTTCAGACTCGGGAAGTTCGATATTTTCATTGGGTTCATGACTTGTTTCTCCCAAAATACTTTCAATTATTTTAGGATCATCATGTTTTTCAACTTCCTTCCGCTTTCTAGGATTTTTATCCTTGGAACCAATTGGTCTACCACGCTTTAGGCGTGTTTTAGACTCACGAGTATCATCTGCCTTTGCACGTTTATGTGGCATTTCAATACGAGCAGGGGCATTTGCAGCGGGTATGTGTAATTTGGTTACCATTTTGGTATCAGTAAATGCATCAGGTAATTGATTTGTTATATCTTGTAGATGCATAACTCGTCTAAACTTCTAGTTCAGACTGTTTTGTGGGAGGATCAAGGTGTAGCAAGGATGGTACACACTACTTGATATCCTTCATTAATTCTTTGTTTTCTCCTCCTAGAACCGGGAATACTTTCTCATCAAAGTAACAATCAGCAAAACGTGCCGTAAAGACATCTCACGTTTTTGGTTCGAGATATCGAATAATAGATGGGGAATCACGACCAACATAGATTCCTAATCTTCTGTGGGGTCCCATCTTGGTGCGTTGTGGCCATGTACGTCATACACCAGACAATACATCAAGCAACAACAGCAAATAGCAACAGCAAAGATAAACAACAACCAGTTCGTACAACAACATTAGTGTCGATCGACACACCCCTGTGTCGATCGTCACCCCAGGTTTGGTGTCGATCGACACACATCGTGTGTCGCTCGACACTGCCCCGCGACCAAAACTCCAAAAAAATGACAAAACGACGCAGCTTCACGGCAAACACGAAGCTGGGGTTTTCAAGGCCCCAAAACGAATCAACCTCAACCACAACTCAAGAACACAAAGAACAACTCAAGAACATCAACCTAAACTCAAAAAAAAATCACAAAATCTCCAGTGAAAACGGACCTATAGTCACGCACTCACCTTGAAACTGATTAAAAGAGGGAAAGGAAGATGAACAAGGAAGAACAACAGCAGATCTGCTCCAGAAACTCGGATTTTTCACCAAAATCGCCTCCTTTTCTCTCTGAAACTCAACTTCTCGAAAACTGAGCTCTGAAAAGCGGCCACAAGGTTTTTGTCACGTTTTTAGGGTTTCCTTCGCCCAAACCGGACAAAACAGCCGACTTAAACCGAACAGGTCGATTTTACAATAACCGGTGTCGATCGACACCATTCCTTGGTGTCGGTCGACACCCTCGACCAAACCAAATCGAATTCCAATTCGATCGCCTTAAACCAGAAATCAACCTGATAACCTGTGTCGATCGACACCACCTATGGTGTCGATCGACACTAATGATTCAAAGGCTTTTTACACGTTTTCTTCGAAGTGTTTGAACCTAAGACCGACTGTACAACAATCAAACAAGAACATGTACAATCAATCCTGAATCCCTAGTGTCGTCTAATACCACTTATAAAACTCACTGCCGGAGTGAACCACCAATCTGCAGAACTCTGCATAGTACTCCCGGACTGACCTCTCACCCTGAGTCAATCCCAAAAACCTCAACTAAAGCCTGTCTCATGTCTCTTGCGGGAAAAACTTGTAGTTGATCTCCTCGACGAAGTCAACCCAAGTCCATACCGCCCTCCGGGTCCTAGCAGACCTCCACCACAAATGTGCATCTCCACTAACATAATGCACCGCAATCTGAACCTGAAACTGCTCAGGACAGTGAACGGACTCGAAGTTCCGCTCCAACCTCTGACGCCACTCGCCAGCCTGCTCTGGAGTGACACTGCTCTCAAACGTCGGCGTGCCAATCCTCTGCATCTCCCTCATCATCTATCGATAAGGTGGATGCTCAAAAACTGCAGCATCCTGCTGCCCAACAAAACCCGCAGCCTCCTGCTGCTCAACAAAACCGGCACCTGCTTGTGCCCCGGCCGCTGGAGATGCAACCGGAGCCTGCTGTGGTACCGCCTCTGGAATACGAGTCAAAAGCTGCGTCAGTAGCCCACTATCAAATCACCCTGAGCAACAGCCGCACCCCCACCACCGGGAGCCGCCCTAGCCCCTGCGTCACCACCGACGCCCGCGCCACCACCGGCACCAAAGTTAGCCCCACCGGCCAACGAAACTGACTGGGTAACTGACGCCGTCGCCCCACTCGGAGCCTGGCTCTCTACCGAGACATCTGGTACACCACGACCAGCTGCACCGCGACTAGCTGCACCACGACCCGCTGCAGCCGCACCGCGACCAGCTGCTACAATACCGCGGCCTCTACCGCGACCATGACCTCGACCTGCGTCCATCTTGCTGCACTCACACCAAGTACATAAAGAGCAAGGTCAGCAAACAATACAACACAACAAAACACAAACTCCAACTCACTTACCCGCGGAATACTAGAAGGCCGAGAGGATGATACTAATCACACTTAATAAATTAAACACATAGTCCAGTTCACTTAATACTAACAGTTCTAAAACCATATACGCTCTGATACCAAAATGAAACAACCAAGCTTTTATTTTTTTATATTAATTATCAATGCGGAAATTCTCGAAAGAAATCAATAATTACATAAACCAAATAGTCAATTCAGTTCAACAAATAAACAAATAACCAATGAAGAAACTCTAGCAACCTAAACATCAGGTTTGCAATAAACAATAGCTTAAAATATTAAACCATCCTAACATCCTCATCCTCTCCCGGTCTCATTCCGCGGTTGAACATTTCTGTTACCTGCATCACATTGGAATAGAGGATCGTAAGTATTATCACAAATACTTAGTGAGTGGATCATCCTGCCTACAGGTCATGTACGTCATACACCAGACAATACATCAAGCAACAAAAGCAAATAGCAACAGCAAAGATAAACAACAACCAGTTCGTACAAAAACATTAGTGTCGATCGACACACCCCTGTGTCGATCGTCACCCCAGGTTCGGTGTCGATCGACACACATCGTGTGTCGCTCGACACTGCCCCGCGACCAAAACTCCAAAAAAACGACAAAACGACGCAGTTTCACGGCAAACACGAATCTGGGGTTTTCGAGGCCCCATAACCAATCAAACTCAACCACAACTCAAGAACACGAAGAACAACTCAAGAACATAAACCTAAACTCAGAAAAAATCACAAAATCTCCAGTGAAAACGGACCTACAGTCACGCACTCACCTTGAAACTGGCTGAAAGAGGGAAAGGAAGATGAACAAGGAAGAACAACAGCAGATCTGCTCCAGAAACTCGGATTTCTTCACCAAAATCGCCTCCTTTTCTCTCTGAAACTCAACTTCTCGAAAAGTGAGCTCTGAAAAGCGGCCACAAGGTTTTTGTCACGTTTTCAGGGTTTTCTTTGCCCAAACCGGACAAAATCGAATCAGTCAATTTCACAATAACCGGTGTCGATCGACACCATTCCTTTGTGTCGGTCGACACCCTCGACCAAACCAACTCGAATTCCAATTCGATCGACTTAAACCAGAAATCAACCTGATAACCGTTGTCGATCGACACAACCTTTGGTGTCGATCGACACTAGTGATTCAAAGGATTTTTACACGTTTTCTTCGAAGTGTTTGAACCCTAGACCGACTGTACAACAATCAAACAAGAACATGTACAATCAATCCTAAATTCACACCTCAAAGAGCATATGCAATCCACTCCTGAATCCCTAATGTCGTCCGATACCACTTCTAAAACAACTTTCTGGTTCACGGATGTTACAGATCTCATGATCAATGGCCTTGCAATTAATTGCAAATGTTTAATTAATGCTACATCGCCCAAACCGGAAGACAATCCAACTCAAATCAAACCGAAATTGATTTCGCAAGCTGGTGTCGATCGACACCAGATGAAAATCAACAATTTGAAGGCTACAGATGTTACAATGGTAAACATTGTGAAATACTTCACCTTTTTCAATACCAGAGCATCGTCAAAACCAATACTCAATCTGCGAGATAGACAAAGAGAGATAACATGGTTCACGGTCACATGTCACTTTAATACAAAGTTCAATTTACGTTTCTCCAACACTCTTTTCGCGGTAACAACAAACTCTTCCTATGTTTTATTGGCAATTTTATACTAAGAACATAAATATCATGTTGTTATAATTACATCCAAATAAATAAAATTGGTGCCTTTTTTTGCTACTTCAAGATCAGTCAATTAATTCAACATGTCTTTTCCAGAAGCATAAGCCTCAAAAGAACATTAAACCCATACTATGTTTGGCTCATCTAGCAAACCATTAGCAAGTAGAGGCCGTGTATAAAGTAAAGAATAGGACCTCTGTGGTGAGTAGAGGGAGTGTAGAATAGGACCCCAGTTGATAACCATAACGTTCCAAGTATTTCCAGCAGCTATTCAGCAGTGTCGACCTTTATGGGAGATAAAGGTCGAAATAGTATGCTCGGACTAACCTATGAATGAAAGAGTGACTGTATGATCCGAGAATCACACAACCTAATTATAGTAGTTTAGGTTTAGGGTTCGAGAGAATAAACTTTTATTGATCAAGTCAAAGCTCAAATAAGTACAAAAGAAAGGTGCCGAAGTGGCTTTAGGTTAAGAATAACAAAGAGAAAACTAAAGAATAAAGACAATCGCTCTCGTTCTCTCCGGAAGTCGTGATGTGTAGGATGTCTAGGATCATGTGAGGAGCCCTCCTTATATTGATGATGTAAGTCGGCCTCTCTTTGACTCTCATTCCTTGTAGGTTTAGGAAATCTTCCTCTTTGTTGTTATCTTTTCCTTTTTCTTTGGCATTCTTCCTTATCTTTTGAGCTTTTCCTTATTTCTTAGTCGGCTAAGCAGCGGGCCTTTACTCTGTCGGCCTGTTCTTTTACATGGGAAGGGCCATAATAGGAATGTGCTCATTCTAGCCCATACAATAAGTCCCCCCAGTTTCGTCGGGTTAATGGAATTCACCTCGGCAAACTTCATGATGCGAAGCCTGGTCCTTCGA
Organism: Noccaea bulbosa; assembly: GCA_900406535.1. Lineage (NCBI taxonomy): Eukaryota > Viridiplantae > Streptophyta > Magnoliopsida > Brassicales > Brassicaceae > Noccaea > Noccaea bulbosa. The sequence goes on along the minus strand of OVBJ01000972.1, from coordinate 31,341 downwards.
TCGTGAAAAACTTGTTCCGCCGAAGTCTCCTTCCTTTAGCTTCGTCAGAAGTTGTCGAAGCCGTGTACTTGTCAAATTTCTCTTATCTCTTTAATGGGCCTGTCGATTCGATTTTCCGGCCCAAGAAGCCCAGATTCCTCCAGGGTTTCCGCGGGCGGGAAACGAAAGGTCTCCCTCACACTCTTAACGGGATTTCGCGACACGTTTCCACAAAATCTTTCGAGTATCTCCGAAGTCGATCCAGTTTCTCATTTCTCTCAAACAAAAAAGGCAACTTCCGTACTATTTCTCTCTTATTAGAATTTTCCGCTCTCGTCTCGGAATTACTCTGTTTCGAGTTCAACTTATCAATTCGGCGATTCAAAATTCTAGGGTTTTCAATTCCCTTTCTCTCCGACAAATCCAGTTCCTTCGGATTCGTCGGGTTTTTTTTCTTTTCTCGAAACTTTTCTCATTTCCGCTCAAATTCCTGATGTAGATCCTTGGCTTTCTCTGCCGAGCCACCTTAATCGCCTTCAGAAGATGGTAAAGAGACGCATTCTTGAAGCCGATAGAATTGATATCGAACTCCGCGAACCTAGCCCGTCGAAAAGACTCAAGGCGTCGGCCTTGGTCGCGCCTCCTCCGATCGCAATTGCGCCAGAACAGATTGCGCTAGCTCTAGGAGAGAACAATTTGGGCCATATGTCAAATTTGGCTAAAGGAAGCGGTAAGGAGATTGTTCGTGCCAATGAAGTTGTCCGCCAGGCCGCTTTGTTCAAAGTTTATTTCGCCGACACCCCGCGCCTGAGGCGACCGACAACCCTCTGGATGACGAGACTGTTGGATCTGAGGCTACTTCGCCAACAGACCAATCTTGCAGTGAGGGCGAGGGAGGCAATAATCCTGCGGAACAGAATACTCCGAAGGAGGATCATTTTGATGGTCCCTACTCCACGAAGTTCGAATGGACCGACAACGGTTCATCCGCCGAAGCTGGTTGCTTTGGCAGCTGTCTAAATAATGTTACCACGGTTATTGTTCTAGCAACTCCTCTGTTTTTTCTGTCTTTGGCTTTAACACTCGATCCCCTCTAATCTTTGCGATTATCACGGATTGAGTGGTATAACGGAAAAGTTCGCATCTTATGATGCTACTATCAAGGCTTTGAGAGCCGAAGTTCGTCGGCTTCGACGTGATAATGCGGCTCTAGCCAAATCTGAACGATTGTGGTTGGCGCTCCAAGGAGAGGTAACAATCCTGAAGAAAGATAATGCACTGCTGGAGCGCCTCGCGTCTAAAGTAGAAGGCCTTAGAGCTAAAAACAAGGAGTTGAGAGAGAATCTGGCCAATGACGCGGAGAAAAAATGCACTCAGGGCTGAAATTGCGGCTTTGAAGAAACTGGGCGATTCCATCGCCGAGAAAAATGAGATCAAATTGGCTAGATCTCGCTGACTCAAAGCAGAAGAGCTTCACTGCTTCGCCAGGGGAGTCTTCAATATAACAAAAGCATTCTATACTCCGTTAATTGAGAAGGTCAAGGCTTATCTTGCCGAGAGGGGTCCCTTGGTAAGTGCTCTACTCGGCGTTACCAGACATGAGAGTGTCTTGTCGTCTTTGTACACTCTTGAGGAGTCCGGCGTCGAACTCCCCGAGGGTTTTAAGGGTCAGGTTGAGGTACTTCATGAACAAGCCAAAACCGACATTATCACTGACCCTGGAGTTGAGATTACGGATCAGGATCTTGCCGAACCGGGCAAGTCTGTTTTTAAGAAGATTCTGGACGAGGTGAGGAAGATGTCTCGGGAAGATGCTGCCGAGAAGATGGCGCCGATAAAGATTGACGAGGACGACGGAGAAGAGCCCAAGTGATCAGTCTCGGCAAGCCATTTATTTTTACTATTGTTTTTGTAATGACAATGCCCGGGAGGGTTTTCATCCAAAGTACTACACTCTGTTGTTTTAAGGGAATAATATTTTTATAAAGTTCAAACCATCGTCATGATTTTCTGTTTATAAGAATACAATCCAAATTTCTTGTTTTCAACATTCAAATTGTTTGCTGAACATAAACAATACAAAGTGAAGTTTAAACACATGACGGTCAAACTCATACGCTTCGGCCATACTCGAGCCGAAGTTGGACGCAAAATTTGTCGTTTAATCTTACTTCATCAGATACGAGTTGTGGTTGACGCTTTGAGCTACGTTGAACAAAGCGAGTCTACAACTAGTAAATGACAGAGGTCCTCCTCGGCTTTATCCTTTTGGCTATGAGCTTTTTGCTTGAACATAGTTTCGAGATGGATGATCAGTCCATAAATTTTCTATACTCTCGAGGTCAAAATCATTGACCTCGGTAATTTGTTCTCTAAAGATAGCATCGGGACAGAAATTAAGAACCCTAAAGACTTTTAGATAATCTTTAAAGTTTTACTGGCCAAGGCGGAAACTAAGCCGAGGTCACAGTCTAGACTAAATTGTTTGGCCAGAACGTTTTAGTCAATGACCTCGTCAATAGCGATATGTCGAACGAGCGAAAATGATTTTATTAAGCCAGAGACGAAACAAAATAATTCTCGTTAAACTCATCGATCAAGTCGATAATGAATTTGACTCTTAACGCTCTGACGAAGTAGTCATCTCGTCGGTGGTTAGAAGAATAAAAGTTGTATTAAGTTCGGACAATAAAATTTTTTATTAGGATTATAGCTGGACCTCGCGAAAGGTTGCCTACGTACCCAAGGTCGGGATCAAGCCAATCGTAGTTCATTACAATTGAGGTATAACCTCTATTATCCTTTTTTTTTCTTTTTTTTTTGGTTCCTACACTGGCATAATCAGCCTAAGTGTAAAACTTTCTCAAGTGAATGGAATTCCAAGATGAAGTCTGTTTCGTGCCATCGGCGACTTTCTGTAGCTTGTAGACTCCGGGCTTGACGATTTCGTAGATACGGTATGGCCCCTCCCAAGAAAATCCGAATTTTCCTTTGTTCTCGGGCAAGGTAAAGTCGATGACTTTCTTGAGGACGAGATCGTTTAAAGAGAAAAGTCGGTTTCAGACCTTCTTGTTGTACTGCCGAAAAGCCTATTGTTGAAAATTTTGCATTCGGAGGAGTACCTCGTCTCGCAACTCCTCGACGAAGTCAAGATTATTCTGGAGAGTTTTTTCGTTCTCCTCAGGGTATTTTGTCATGTAGGTCTGGCGGATAGTGGGAGTCCTCGTTTCGATGGGTATGAGTGCTTCGCAGCCGTGTGAAAGTGAGAACGGCATTTCGCCAGTTGCTGCTTTAGGAATGGTGTGATGGGCCTAAAGGATGCTGTTGAGCTCATCGGCCCAGGCGCCTTTGTGCGCCTTCAATTTCTTCTTTATTCCATCGATGATGGTTCTGTTAGTCGACTCAGCTTGTCCATTACTCTGTGGATATGCCGGAGTTGAGTAACTTAGCCCGATGTTCCACTTAGCGCAAAAATCTTTAAAGCTCTTTGCAACAAAGGGCGTTGCGTTGTCAGTGACTATTTCAAAGGGGACTCTGTGCCGACATATCACCTGTTCCCAGATGAAATTTTTTGTACGGAGTACCGTGACTTGAGTCATAGGTCTTGCCTCCACCCACTTTTGAAATAGTCGGTGACGAGGAGAACATGTCGGTATTGTCAAGACGGTGGCATTGAGCCGATCGAATCCATGGCCCAACTCATGAACGGGTAACCAGGAATGGATAACTAGAGCTCCTCCGTCGGAGCATGAATGTCGGGGCGTATTTCTGGCAGGGGATGCATTTCAGAGTATACTCGTTGCAATCTCTTATCAACGTTGGCCAGAATAAGCAGTGCTTTTTGAGTTTGAGTGCGAGAGATCGCCCACCAGAGTATTGCCGAGTTCTCCTTCATGCATGTCACTCATCGCCTTATGTGCTTATGTTTCGTCGCAACATCGAAGTATTGTCTTGTTCGCCGACCAGAGAAGAGGTTTCCGTCGCTTAAGAAATAATAGGCCGCTTTCCGTCGTAGACGTCTTACCGCCCATCTGTTGGTTGGAATGGTTATGTTGACAAGAAACTCGAGGAGCCGAATCTGTCGTCGTTGCAAGGTTTCCAAGAGCGTCGGTCGGCGCATTCTCGGCTCGCGGGATTTTGGTAAGTCCGAACGATGAAAAGGTTTTAGCGAGGTTCTAGACTTGCTTTAAGTAAGCGTCCATTCATTCGTTCTTTGCCTCATATTCTTCGCTGAATTGGTTAGCGACGAGCTGAGAATCGCAGTAAGCCTGAATGTTTCTAGTCCCCACTACAAGTGCGAGTCGAAGACCGGCGATGAGGGCTTCATATTCAGCCTTGTTGTTTGATGAATGGAACACGAGTTTGATGGATTGTTCCAGGATTTCACCCGTCGGTGATGCGAGTCGTATGCCGAGTCCGGCCCCTTTCTTCGATGATCCTTCGTCGACATGGAGGATCCACGTTGCTTTGGGAGTTTCGCTGGATTTTTCAAATTCGGGAGGAATTTCTACCAAGAAGTCGGCGATGACTTGAGACTTAGCACAAGTTCTGCCTTTGTACTATATCGTATTCTGACAGCTCAACCGCCCATTTAGCCATCCAACCAGAGATGCTTGGGCTGTGTAGAACAGTTCGGATCGGCTGTCCAGTCAAGACAGTGATCGAATAAGACTCGAAGTATGGTCGAAGTTTCCGGGCGAAGTCACGATGGCGAGAGCCAGTTTTTCGAGTGACGGATATCGAGTTTCGGCCTCGCTGAGCATTTTGCTGACGTAAAAGATTGGTCTTTGTTCTCCGCGATCCTCTCGTACCAGGACACCACTTAGAGGAATAGTGTTTCACCGTCTTCGGGTTTGGCAAGGATTGGTGGTGTCGTCAGGTATGTCTTCAACTGTTTGAATGCATCTTCGCATTTGTCGTCCCACTTGAATGCTTTGTTCCCTTTCAGCAGTTGATAGAAAGGGAGGCACTTATCAGTGGATCTCGAGGTAAAACGGTTAAGTGCAGCAATTCGCCCGGTGAGTCTTTGAACATCCTTTGGAGCCGAAGGCGAAGGGAGGTCCATGATCGCACGGATCTGTCGTGGATTTGCTTCAATCCAGTGCTGAGTGACGATGTACCTTAAAAACTCTCCAGAGCTTACGGCAAAAGTACACTTAGCAGGGTTTAGTTTCATGTCGTATTTGTCGTCGAGAATGCGAAAGCATTCGCATTCGCGAAGGTGTTTTACGTGGTCGGCGGCGATTGCTGATTTAACAAGCTTTTGCCGAGCTGATTGGCGAGGCGCTGGTAAGTCGCCCCTGCGTTTTTCAGGCCAAAATGCCTAACTTTATAGCAGTAAGTCCCTCGATCGGTTATGATGAGACGGTCGATATGTGGAAGTGGGAAGCTGTCTTTCGGACATGCTTTGTTGAGGTTAGTGAAATCTACACAGACTCTCCACTTGCCATTTTACTTTTTGACGACTACGAGGTTTGCAAGCCAATCAGGATATTTCACCTCAGCAATGGACCCCGCTTAAAGTAGTTTTTTGACATCGGCGTTTACTGCCTCAGCTTTCTCGTTGCCGAGTTTTTGACGCTTCTGTTTAATGGGTTTGAAGGTGGGGTCGATGTTCAACTCATGCGACGCAATCTTCGGGTTGATACCTTTCATATCATCAGCCATGCTCCAGGCAAAGACATGAACGTGTTTGTGCAGGAGGAGCTCCAACTCAATGCGAATTGCTTCGTCGACGTCTGCGCCGATAGAAACAACTCCCTCGGGGTGGTCCTTGTCGATGCATACTTCGATGGTTCGCGTGGTCCTCGACCATTTGTGGTAGGGAAGTCGGGGATCCATCTCTTCATTATTCATACATGCCGAAGCAGTTCTCATTCGGCGTTCAATTAGATTGCAGGATCGCGCGATCTATTGGCTCCCGCGCAACGTGAATATTCCAGCTCCAGTTGGGAATTTCATACATTGGTGGTAGGTCGAGACAACACCTTTCATCTCGTGAATCCAGGGTGTGCCGAGGACAGCGTTGTAAATTACAGGTTCGTCTACAACGATAAACTTAACTATTTTAGGAATATCGCCGGCGTATACCGTGAGACGAATCGTTCTGATGCCGAAGGTGTGACTTCCTGAGAAATCGATCAAGGGCTTCGCCGAAGTCTTGATGTTGTCCTCGTCGAGTCCCATTTTTCTGAGGGTCTCCTTGAAGATGAGGTTGACGTTGCTACCGGTGTCGATTAGAATCTTCGGTACGTTGAGATTAAAAACGTTAAGCTCAACGTCTAAGGGATCGTTATGCATGGTGTGGAGTCCTTGGGCGTCCTTCGGCTCAAAGTAGATAGTCGGGCCGAGTTCAAGCGTTTCTATATTTCTGCGGAGTTGTAGGACACATCAAGGCATTCTGCAACAGGTTCTGGGCTAGGGTTGATCATGCTTGGAAACGAGGACGCTACTACTGGAATCTTAATCTGAATCAAGTCTTCATCAGAAAGACTGATCTTTATCAAAATCCTGCTCGAAGCACATCAACAAGTAGTTCAAGACAGCCTGTTTACTCCAACATGGCATTGCTTGAAGAAATCGACGAGGTTGATAACACCGGACCTTGGTATTTTGATAGTGGATGCTCCAGACACATGACGGATGTGAAAGAAAAACTGCAAGAAGTGAAGAAGATTAAAGGAGGAAAGGTCACTTTTGGATGTGGAACCAAAGGGATGATTAAGGTAAAGGACGAACCTCTGAGGAGCAACCAAAACTTATGAATGTCTATCTTGTTCAAGGTCTGAAGTCAAATTTAATCAGTGTCAGCCAGCTCTGTGATGAAGGTTTAACTGTTTGGGTTAACAAGATAGAATGCAAGGCCATTGACTCTGATGGAAAGACAGTACTACGACGAGTACGTTCACGCAACAACTGCTACATGTGGGATCAATCTGTGAAATGCTTAAGAGTTCGAGATGATGTTGAATTGTGGCACAAGCGTTTAGGACACATGAATGTCGGTCATCTTACCAACCTGGTGAATAAGGAGATTGTGCGTGGTGTTCCAAAGCTGAAGGGATGTGAGAAACTCGTGTGTGGTCATTGTAACCAAGGAAAACAAATAAAAGTTCAGCACAAGAAGGTGCCCGATATACAATCTGCGAGTGTTCTGGATCTAGTACACATGGATTTAATGGGACCAATGCAAGTGGAGAGCATTGGAGGTCTTTGTTCTAGTAGATGATTACTCATGATACACTTCGGTGCGCTTTATTCGTGACAAATCTGACACTGTGGATAGTTTCAAGATTTGGGCTCTTCAAGTTATCACTGAGAAAGGAAGCCTCAAGCGCATACGCAGTGATCATGGGGGAGAATTTCAGAATGAAGTTAAGTTCTGCAATGAACAAGGCATAGCTCACCAATTCTCGGCACCTAGAACACCACAGATGAATGGAGTAGTTGAGCGAAAGAATAGAACACTTCAGGAGATGGTGCGAGCAATGATCCATGGAGGGAACATTCCAGTGAAGTTCTGGGCTGAAGTAATTAACACAGCATGCTACATCATAAGTCGTGTCTACATGAGAAAGGCTTTGGGTAAAACTGATCCCTGCGAATTATGAAAAGGGAAAACAACTAACTTAAGCTACTTTCGTGTTTTTTGATGCAGGTGTTTTATTCTGAATGACAAAGATCAGCTTGGGAATTTCGACTCAAGGAGTGATGAAGGCATATTTTTGGGTTATTCAGGCAACAGTTCAGGTTTTATAGTGTTCAACCTTAGGTCAAAGATGATCATGGAATCCGTCAATGTGTTCTTTGATGATCGATCAATTGCAGCTACGAGAGATTCTCCAATCTTTCATGAACCAGAACCCACAGAAACAGAGATAGAAGTAGAGGAGATCCGTAAAGATAAAGAAGAAGATCAAGAGGAAGTCCCTGACACAGTTCCTGACGTAGGATACAAGTTCACAAAAATCACTCATCAAGTGATCTGATTGGAGATGTAACTGAAGGACGGAAAACAAGAGGAATCAATATGAACTTCAAGCAGATGGCCAGTATGGCAATTATTCAGTTCGAATGTTTTGTCTCTGTCATAGAACCTCTAAATCATCTTGAAGCACTTGAAGATGCGGATTGGATAATCTCCATGGAAGAAGAACTCGAGGAGTCTGTAAGGAATGATGTTTGGGAATTGGTGCCACTACCAGATGGTGTGAATTTAGTAGGCACAAAGTGGATCTTCAAGAACAAGACAGATGATGCTGGAAGTATTGTTCGAAACAAGTCAAGACTTGTTGCGCAAGGATACTCACAAGTTGAAGGAGTCGACTTTGACGAAACGTTTGTCCCTATAGCTTGCCTTGAGTCTATCAGACTGTTTCTAGGCATGGCTTGCATACTGAACTTCAAGGTACATCAAATGGATGTAAAGAGTGCCTTTTTAAATGGCATTCTACAGGAGGAAGTATATGTAGCTCAACCGAAGGTGTTTGAAGATCCTACACATCCTGACTATGTGTACAAGCTTAAGAAAGCTCTCTATGGACTGAAACAGGCTCCAAGAGCTTGGTATGAACACCTGACAAAGTTTCTGCTTGACACAGGTTATGTCAGAGGAACTGTGGATTAGACCTTATTCATTTTTGAGAAGGAAGATAATATGATGATGGTGCAGATCTACGTAGATGATAACTTCTTTGGAGGAACTTCAGAAAAGCTGGTGGAAAACTTCGTGAAAAGTATGACTAAGGAGTTCAAGATGAGTATGGTGGGAGAATTGAAGTACTTTCTTGGACTTTAAGTAGATCAAACTGCGAAATGAATTTTTATCTCTCAAAGCACTTATGCCAAGAATCTGCTGGTGAAGTTTGGTGTCGAAAAGTGCAAGGAGGCAAGAACACCAATGAGCACCACCACTAAGATTGGAAATGATGAAAATGGAGAAGATGTTGATGTGAAGCTCTACAGGGGAATGATTGGAACCTTGCTCTATCTTACAGCAAGTCGACCAGACTTATACTTCAGCATCGGTGTGTGTGTGCTCGTTATCAGGCCAAACCAAAACAGTCCCATCTTCAAGCCGTGAAGAAGATCTTGAGGTACGTCAAGGGAACTGTCAATCTGGGGATCTTCTACTTAAAAGGATCAAACAGAAACCTTGGTGGATATTGTGACGCCGATTGGGCAGGATGTGCAGATGATCGGAAAAGCACAAGTGGAGGTTGTTTCTTCCTTGGAAACAATCTTATTGCTTGGTTAAGCAAGAAGCATAATTCTGTTTCACTATCTACTGCAGAGGCTGAATACATTGCATTGGGAAGCTGCTGCACACAGCTAGCTTATATGGATGAGACAGATGTCAGCCGATTATGGGATGGAGTCTGGACGCTTCTTTGTTTACTGTGACAACAAAGTGCCATCGACATATCAAAGAATCCGGTGCAGCACTCAAGGACTAAGCACATTGACATAAGACACCACTTTGTTCGTGAATTGGTGGAAGATAAACAGGTAGTACTTGAACATGTTGTCACAGATTTACAGCTCGCTGATTTATTCACAAAGCCATTGGACTTTAACCGTTTTGTCACCTTAAGAAATTCCATTGGAATTTGCACAAATGGTTTTGAATGATGCAGGGGCCGATACAGGCACTGGCTCGGGGTGTATATAACAAGTTCAGATTTTGTTTGGAGTCAAATGTGCCAATGAGGATCAGCTACTTGTCATGCCGTCATGTCACCTCAATATAAGCAAAGTGAAAAGTAAGTGAGTCTAAGTTCGTTCAAGGTCAAAAAACAGTTGAGCCAACCCCAAATGAATGCAATATGATGGAGATGGCTTGCTGCTTCAAGAACCAAAAAGTGATTCAATGAGCATAACAGGAAAGGTGATAAACTGATGACAATAGCTCACAATGCTAAGTTGGTTTATGTGCTTTCACGAAGGATAATGTTCCACAAGAACAGCATCTGACGACAGAACTAAGAGCTTAATTGGAAAGGGGATGGACTGACGACAACAGCTCATAAGGCTGGTTGGTCCATGAACTTTCTCTAAGGATAATGTTTCACAAGAACAACATCCAACGACAAAGAATAATCACATGTTCTGCCTTAAACAAAATAAAGAGTTTCACTTTGCATATCATTAAAATTAAGGGCGGTGACATGATCTGGGTATGACATAGTGAAAGTTGCAGGTTGGAATCAGGATGGCCAAGCGCTATGAATCTGTTGAGAATTTGTAATACATCCTGATGCAAGTGCCGACTCAGTCAATGTCTCCTTCACTAAAATTGAAAGGTATTTGAATTGAGATAAACTGAGTAAATGTGTTTTTGAGCTTAATAGATGTGACACATAGGAGAGTATTACTTGTTTAGATTCTGTCTTGAATCGAATCTTATGTGGCTGTTACGATTTCCGATCCAAGTGCTGTACTGCTGATATTGGTGTTACGTGTTACAGGAAGTCAAGCAGGAGCTCTGGGTCTCTAAACCAATTTAATCCGGCTGATTTATGTTGATTTATGCAGATCCCGGTTTGGTTTAATTGTTTTCCTAATGCAGTGGGGTATTTAAATCGAAGAGAAGAAGAAAAAGGAAGCCCTAATTCATTTTTTTTAAAATCAATTGAAGAAGATATGTTTCAATGGTGACCGCAACTCGTCAAGGGAGAATTCAACCCAGTCAAAGTCAATTGACGAAGCACAACGACAGATCCGTCTCGACTCCGGTCCAGATCGACGACTCAGCCGCTGAACCAATGACCCAAGTTCCTCCGCCGCAAAATCAAGACATGCAAGAAGCAGCCGCTGATGGAAACGACGATCTCAACAAACAGATCATGTTATATGGAGCCTCATCAGACCCGTTCGCCACAGCTGAGGAAGAAGAAGGGGGAGGTGAAGAGGCGACGGCTGAGAAACCCGAGAATCACCAAGACAAACAGCCAATGGATCCACCAGCCATCGAAATCCAAGTTCCGAACTCGACTGACGTAGAGACTGATCTAGCAGTCACTACACCTCCGGTGGTGACTACCGAAGGCGTCCCAAACGAAACCGAGAAGGAAATTCCGGAGCCTGACTCCTCGATTCCTCCGTCAGATCCAAATCCTTCAGGTAACGACTCTCAAGACACGGAGGTCCTCGATGCTTTACAGCCAGGTCAGCCGTTCCGATCTACTGAGGAGGTGTCTCCGTCTGATCCGCCGACTGAAGTAACGCCTGAGGTCCTGTCATCAGTTATGAAACAGACTCGCTATGCTGTTTCCGATGGAGAATAGAGTGATGATGACGCCTCTCTTGTTACAAGAAAGAGGAAAGTTCTTCAGAAAGTCAGTCTTCCTCCGTCGAAGAAGCTGAAGGAAAAGGCTCCCGCAACCTCCAAATCTCCAACTCCTAAAGCCACACAGTCCAAGTCTCATTCTACTCCTGTGAAGAAAGCGCCAGTACGCGCTAGTTCCCGAACTAAAGCAAAGGCGAAGCCAGCGGAAGCTCCTAAACCTTCTACGAAGAAGTCTTCAACTAAACGCTTTGTAAGTTTTCAGTCTCGTAGAATCATTGATAAGAGGATTGTGGATCTGCATGCAGAAGCACATTGGGGATATCCGGAGATAATCATCAAAGGACGCTTTCAATCAACAGTTGTCGGCTTAGGAAGCTATGTGCGATCAGTGATTGTTGACTTCTACTCAGCGTTACCAGAGTTCGGGGATGAGAGTGTCAAAGTAATGATCCGAGATCCAGAATATATCTTCTCTCCGGATATTATTAATGAGTTTCTCAGAATGCAGCCCTTGAGTGAAGCGGAGATGAAGCAGGAAGCTGATGCAGACTCAGTCAGTCATAAAACCTTAGCTCAGCTTTTCACAGCTGATGAGAAGGCAGAATGATCGGAAATTTATTCGATTGGAATGACTCCATGCTTTGCGGCTCTAGTCATTATCGCTTCTCATAATTGGATTCCCTCCACTCACAGGAATCATGTATCCATTGAGAGAGCCAAGCTCATCTACAAGCTTTTTACTGGGATTCGAGTTGATTTTGGTCAGCTGGTGTTTGATCAAGTGATGAGCCTGACTAGACTTCAAGTCAAGGACTCTCGTTGGCTTTTGTTTCCGTGTCTCATCTATGGACTTATTCAGATGCAAGATCCTACCTCCCTCATTGATAGTGATGTTCTGGTTCGACCCTTGTATTATCACAAAGACAAGAGGTCAGGTGAGGAGTACATCAAGCGGGAAGAGGCAAAGAAGAAGACGCAGACATAGAAATCCCAACATCGGGTCAGGACTACTACAGCGCCTACAGCAGCGTCTACTTCATCGTCCTTCATCACGTTTGATTTTGTCTCTGTCCGCATTCCGGTTCCACCAGTACAACCAGCAGCAGCTGTTCAGGCTCTTCAGGAGGTCGCTCACACTTTGTAGATCCTCACTAACACTGTTCAGAATCTCATCAGCAATATGCAAGGTAAGTGATCTTTTTGCACGATCTTGTTCGATATGATTATCAATCTTGTGTTTTTAACTTGTGTGTGCTCACAAGCAGGGGGAGAACAGGATGAACCAGGGGACGGAAACTAGGATTCGTGCTAGAATTATGGGGGAGCAAGCTTTTGTGTTAATTGCGCTCTGTATTAAGTAGTTTTCGGTTCTAGATTTCTGGGGGAGTTGAGAGTTTTTCTTTTGGATCTAACTCTTTTGATTTTTGTTTTTAAGACTTTTAACTCATGTTCTGAATTGTGTTGAATTTTGTTATGTTTAATACTGAAGTATTCAGATCATCCTAGTTTTCTGGATTATCTATGGTATGTGTATTGCGGATTTGAGTTTTACAGGTGCTTGAGAGACACAAAGCTAAAAAGGGGGAGATTGAAGATGCAGCTGGATTGACGCAGATCGTGAATCAGTCAGGAAGTGCATCAGAACGTGTGGACGGACGTGTAACGGAGCTAAGTGGAGCTTAACGGAGCTAAAGGAGAGTTACTGAGCTGGATGCGAGCTTGTAGCTGATAAGGACGAATCCAGAAGAGGCGGTAGCTGAGCTAGATGAGGAGTATTGGAGCGATCAAGACAAATGGAATATTTCCTATTTTTAGAGAAAAATAAGGAAGAAAATATTCCCTTGGAGATTTGGAGTGATCTCCAAGGCTGAAACCTTGTAGGGTTTCTTGGCACACCTATTGTGGATAAATAGGGTGCTCTGGCTGTTTGTAGACGGCTATCACATATATCGAGAGCTTTAGACTTTGGGTTTAGGTCATCTTGTAAGAGAGCTAGGATAAAGGGTTAGGGCTTCAGAGGTTCGAAGATAGTGGATAGATCTGAGAACAGATTGTTACTAGAGCAATCAAATTGTGGATAGATTGTGATTGTCGAATTCGTTTAAGCATACTTGTAAGTTAACTTAAAGAGTTTCTAGTAATATATTTTTTTTGTAGAGAAATCCCTTGTGTCAATTTGTGATCTACTTCGGCATCAATAGCCCTTGGTTTTTCAAAACTTGTTATACATGTTCAGTAGATGTGAATCGATTGATGTATATGACAGAATCTAACCTCCAATATGTTATATAACTTGATGTATACTTTGTATATATTCTCATTACCATACAACTAATTCAAGAGAGTGGTCATAAATGAGCATGTTTTTATCGTTTAGGAGCTGCAATTGGACAGAATGATAGAGCCATATACTTACAAATTTGTTTAGACAATTATATTACCTTCAAAATCATGGTGTTCAGTGCTCACTATGCTTGACATCTATAGGATCTGGTCCACTGAATAACTTGGAGATAACTTGATTGTTTCATTCTACCTTAAACTAATCGGATGTGTCACCCCACGCTTATTTTGTAGAGATCAAGCTGCAATCATAGCATATATGTAAGGCAATGAACATCAAACTAATACAAAGGATATTTAAATGAGAGAATATGCAGCATAGAGGAACGGCAATCATTCTCAACATTGGAACAAAAAATGATCTAATAGCTTAAAGCCTTAAACTCAAAGAGACAACTTATCAGAATCTGATATTGTATTCGTCCGTCTGCAAATTGGAGTCTTGCCATCGTTCTTCACCTGAAACTTGGAAAACTGGTTAAATTTTAATGTTAAGAATTATTCTCAGAACCTGTGACAGCGCTACAATCAACAATTCAAAGACGGTACACATAATATATAATCCAAGAACACTTGATTTGTTCGTACAGAGCAATATATGGGTGTGTACACATGAAGCAAAACACATTTCAGTTATCAACTTGTGTAGTCGTATTAAAAATCTTAAATTAAATATTCAGTCTTAACCCCTCCAGCTTATCGATCTAGAAAAATCAAAGACGAAAACAGTCACAATTTTGAACTTTAACAAAATTGATAGTTCAATCCAAAAATGGCAAGAGTGTATGAACCCTCGAGATCTATGATGGTAGGGCTTCAAGCATTACCCGAAAAAATTAAGAACTTCAAGGATCTGATCCGCCAAATCATCAGCAGAACAGACTGAATCATTACGACATATCGGAGCAGCTCCTAACTGCAAGAACTCTTTGTGAAAATGCAAGAAAACGAAAAGGTCATGCGAGAAATCATGCCAAACAAAGCAGATTAGTTACAAACTAACTTAAAAGAGAAACTAAAATATGGACCTCATGACCAGGTGGACTGATAAGGTAAATGCAGAAGTTATGAAGCAGCAAGGAAGCTGCTTCAGGGCAGAAGAAAAATCCTTGGAAGCATGACATATCTGAAGAAGAAGCAAGAAGCAGTGGAAATTCAGCAAAATATACAAAGGATCCTGTCATTTGGCCGTACGTTAGTGCCTGTAATGATTCTTCAAGACTAAACTTGGAAGAAGAAAACCATTAATGTTGCTCAAAAGAACATATCTATCTCCGATTTTTTTTAGGAATATGATCATTAATGTTGCACAAAAGAACATCCAAAAACTCTACAACTTATACTAAACGATTCTAGAAATCAATTGCCGTAGGACATCAAACCCAAGAGAAGAAGCGTTACATATTGTACACTTTGTATTCTAACCACAACACTCATATGGTCATTTTGTAAATTATAAACTTTTTTATGGTTATTTTCCCTAATTAGCCATAAAGAAAAAGAACTGTAAATTACGACTTTGTCCTCAATTAAAGATAAAATGGAAGAAAAAAAAAAATCCAAAAAAGAGCACTCTGAGATTCGAACTTGCAAACTGCGATCAGGAGAAAACCACTAAGCCAATATACATTTATGTTAAGATCCATCATTAATAATATATGTATATGTCGTTAGGAAGCACAAAATAAATCCCTGATTAATCTCCAATTTATTTGTTATTGGACAAACAACAAGCAGCCATTTACCTATCAGCTAACCCTCCAAATGCTTCTTTCACGCGATTCTCATGTTCATGTATCTTGCTTGTTTTTCCAATGGCAGCCATTAATTATTATTCTCTTTTCTTTCTAATTTGTTTAATCTTAAAAGCAAAGTAATTTTCTTTTTATCATTTGTTTTGGATTGAGGACATATCTGGAAATTGTTTTTTGGATCCCAAATTCTTCTCCTGCTTCTCGTTTGATTATTATGTATTGCGACTTGTGACTTATTTGATCTGAAAATATTTTTATTCTGGAGTCACCGATTCGGCATAAAGCTTATAGAGCTATAGAACAAAACAAAACAACATGTAACTAATATCAATAACTGTGATGATAATTGTTCAGTATAAAATGAAAATGCAAAAGCAGGCGGTTACTTGTTGTCCAAGGCAACAAAAGAGGAAATGCGTTGACCGTTTGACTATTTTTGAAGTCCTAAAGATGAAGTAACGAATCTATTATATTAATGTAGTCCTTTCTCCTTCCCTTTACTCCTTTAGTGGATCATCGAAGCATCAACAAATCAAAAAGTTAATAATGAAGTTGGAATTGGGATTGAAGGTCACGAGAACGAGAGAATATGTATCTTCCTCAGTCGACTTTCCCTTCTCCAAATACCGTTTGGTCCTCTGGTTCTCTCTCGTGAAACTGATTCAAGGTTCATCATCATCATTCATCTTAAATGTAATTAAGAGTTTTAGGGTTTAGTGTTTTAGCTCAGTAAAGATTTGAGCGGCAAAGATAATTTGAGGGTTGAAAATGCAGGATTCAAAAAGGAAGGCATTGAGATTGAGATAAACGAAGAGGTAGATAAAATTACGATAAAGAGGAAGAAAACCTATTGAAGAAATGGTTATGATCAGATAGATGGCATGGAAGAAAGAAGTTGAAGTAAGGGTATTTAGGAAAGTTTTTCTGATTTAGACAAGATTAAAGCAAGATTTGACGATGATGATGCGACTCTTATGATGGAAATGCCGAAAAGAGTAAAGGGAATTTCTGGATTCAAGATTCAGAAGAAGAAAGCCATTCTTAGATTCTTTCAGACGTTTGATCACAGCAACCCTGGAAAAATCAGCTGCAAGTTGTAACGAGGTTCACTCAAGCAAAGATGACGAGAAGGTTCCGTAGGGAAGGAAATACAAGCAGAAAATCTACTTGGAAACTTGTCTGAATCCAGCGCAGAAGAAGAAGCGGATGTTTGTGAGGTTGGTCGTATCAGTCTTGGTCATTGTGTAGACCTGGAGATGATGGATGAGGTCTAGAAATCGTATCAGAGTGTGTCAAGGAAGACGGTGTGAAAGCTTTATGCCAGCCAATAACAATTAACAAAGCTGCTAGTAGCATCCTTGACGAATCAGCTGTGTTCATTACCTCAGAAAATGGAAAGACGAGTGCTGCTGAATCAGTAGAGTATCATGCTGTTGTTTTCACAATTCCTGAAAAAGTTTCATTGAGGAACATACAGCCACAGACCTTTCTGGTGAACCTGATGTTCTCACTTGTCAATATATCACCGAGAGATTGAACTTGATGTCCTCCCAACATCAAGACAAAAAGAAGCTAGAAATGAAGGAGAAGTGTAGTTGTTGAGCAGGAAAAAAAGCTATTGGGTTTTACGAAGAATCCGTTGTTTTCACTGGTTTGGAGGAGAGACATGACCTTTCTGGATATTCTGGACAAGATAAAGCTAGACAAGATGAAATAAAAAAGACTGCGCTGGAGTCAATAATGCTGAAAAGTCAGGTCTTTTTACAAGCCTGTAGAGACAATTGTTGTATGGAGACTCTGAACAAAAAAAAAAAAAAAGCAGAAAAAGCNAAAAAAAAAAAAAAAAAAAAGCAGAAAAAGCGGCTGCAGAGTTTCATGACGAGTCGGTTGTTCCCAATATTCCAGAAAGACATCCCTGTGACATTATCGCAGAAACATTTATTGCTTGAAACAGATGAACTAACACTGAATATAAAGACATCTTTCACATTCAAGAGAATCTTATGTCAAAATACTTGATTGGATTGAACAAGAGGAGTATCGAATGTCAAAACAGTAAACCAATGATGGTTAAGGAGGTTTCATCTATCTAACAGTAAACAGTAAACCTTGAGTGCTTCATCTATTTCGTGGACATCTCACTCTTTGCCTCTCTTGGGTTATCCCTTCTCCAATCCCAAGGCTCCTCTGGGTTTGGATAAGCCCACAAGCCAATGCCCTTTGTCTTTGCCTCCTCTTGCCACTGATGTCCACATAAATAGAACCGATGATTAGTTATAAAAAATAAATATATATATATATATTGAAGAGACAAAAGTATACATCAAAAGTTTTACTTGTCTCTCCAAGTATCTTGCGCGGATCATGATATCCATCATACCAAGCAGAACCGTTCTCCAGCATCGACTTCTACACAAGAAACCAATTATTTTTTCAGAAATAAAAAAAGTTTTGTTTTTACAGAAACAGAATGAAATTATGACAAGTATATGAACTTGTATTACCTGAACAAATTCACCATCGCAGTAAATATCTGCTACCCATCTGAAATATTTATCTTGATGAAAAGGCAAAACCGTTAATTTCTTCCCTGTAACAATTTTAGTGAGCTCTGCTTGTGCCTCTTTCCCATAATCTTGTCCACTCTCTGGTGCATGTATTCCCCTGTCAACAAAAAGGTTTCTAAAGACACAGCGAGCTTCTAGTCTAAGAGAAAAAAAAAGAAGTGATTTTTTTACCTTAGTCTGATTTTAAGAGGCATACCAATAACTTCTTTGCCATGAATCTCCTGAAATCTGTATCCATGTGATGCAATTGTTTTCATATGTTGAGCTGCTTCTTTAGATTGTCTCTTGTCTAATGCTTGTGCTCTTTTAACCCATGCTTCATCTACTTTAGCCTTTACATCCATTACTTTAGCCTTTACATCCTCTACTGTCACATCCTTTGCATCCACCTTGTTTTTGGTTACAAAAATTTTGATCAGCAATCAATTCCACAAGAGGAAAACATAAAACATGGAGAATATATGCAGTTGATCTTCTAACCGGGAAAGTTTTGAAGAGATATTTAACTCCTCTAGGCAGATTAGCTTTCTTGATCCGCTCAGCCTCAGAATTGGCATATTCAGCAAGCTTGTCAAACTTTGATGTAATGTCCTCCTGAGTGATCTCGTGTAATCCACGGATCGTAGTAGCCGCAAGCCTTGACTCTAAGTTATCAAAGGCTGATTCAATGAAACCAGGGACATCCTGAAAGATTGATTTAATGCCAACTTCCTTCAGCATCTCCTCCACCCCTTTCTCAGATTCCTTTTCCCCGGTCGAATCCACTAACAGAAAAAAAAAAAATCAAATCGAATCAGATACGCAATTGAATCTAAACGAGAAATCAGGAAGAACCCCAAAAACAGGAGAGAAATCATTAACATACTTGAACAGCAGCGGTTAAAAAGAGAGATACTGTTAAGCCTGTGACCTAACAATCAAGACTGTGACCTGATTTGAGAGTGATATCAAAGAAGAAGAGAGAAAGTTTGGGATTAAACCCTTGTTTGATTGATCGTAATTCGATAATGTTTACGGAGAGATGTACTACTCTACTTAAAAGGCAACATTAAAGATAAAAGCCTAATACTAAGAGATATAACCCATAACTAATCTTTGACCCAATCCAACGGTGCTTAATTGTCAATACCGCCCCGTTAAAGATCCGGAAATCGAATGTTGGAAACATCAATGTGCATTCTCGAACTGTTCTGAAACTTAGCATTGATGCAGCTTGGAAAGTGTTACTTAAGTGTCTTCCAAGTGTTTAGCTTCACCGTCAGCCTCTCAATGTCTTCACACCCAATTAGACTGTCCTCCAAATGATAAAACCAGCTCTGCAACATCAAGCTCAGAGAACATACACCACTCAGCAACTCCAGTTTGTATTGTATGTCTCGAATTCCTTGGTGTGTTGTCCTTCTCAGAAGCAGATTGTTCTGCACCATCACTTGCAAAAATGTTCCATGGAGCCACCTTGTTCCAGAACAAGTGAAACACACGTCACAATAGCCTTCCTGATGATCTGATTTGAAATTCAACAACCTTTGCATAAATTCCCCATCATCATAGAGCACTTGGAGGGAATCCTGATTTATCTGCATTTTCTGTTCCTCCATTTACAGCTTTCCAAACACTCGCCAAGATACTTGTCTTGAAATTAATTTTTGCTCTTTGTCTTACTGCCCTTTTGAACCATGCCGTCACAGTTCTTCCTCTTGGCGCTTTCCAGCATCGCTTGCCTCCTCAAGTCCTTCTCACCTCCTGAGTCCAAGTCGGCAACAAACTCAGCCTGATTCCGTAATGCTCATGCTGGATTAGCTCTTTCAATTTCCCTTCTATTTCCATTCCCTCTCGTGCATTTCCAGCAGCTACGAGTTAAAAATTTAAAGAATCTTGTACGAGCTCTTTCATCTTCTTCCCTGCATTACCGTCAAAATCCAAAGAAGCTTCTAGTGAGACTTTTTGTTGCAGCTCTTCACATGTTTTGGACTGAAACTCTTGAGCTATATCCACAGATTTCTCATATAGATTTCTATGATCATTCCCGTCATGCCTTTAATTTTCTGTTCAACAAGTTGATGTCGTCTCTTCTCTTTTAAACTTCCCATACCCTAAAAAGAAAGAAAGAAAAAACTCTTTTTCATAAAACAAAAATTGGCATGCTTTTTGACATAGTCGCATGGAGAGAAAGAGAAGGTACCTATCGACAATATAATTGAGGAGAGAATTAGTACCGATATGCCAAATGTCAATCTCAACCAAACCGCCAAGGCTACAATTGTAACATCCATGAACGGAAAAAGTAAAGTTTTTGTGTGGTGTCGGTTATGTGAAATTCGAGTCTGCTCGATTTAAATGACTGGTTTGAACCGGTTTAGGGGTGGAAACTCTATGTCTCGATATAAAAGAGGTGCAGCAGTATCTTGGGCACAGTTTTGGAGGTCAAATAGTTTCAGAGGAGAAAAGCGGCGATTTGAGAGATTTATGGAGTTTTGAGGATAGCACACTGTTCATCGCGATTACTGTTCATTGTGATACTGTTCACGACATTACTGTTCATCGCTGAAATCACTGTTCATCTTCCTTTCATCTTTTTCAATCCAAATCAAGGTGAATGCGTGACTGTAGTCCCGTAATTGATGGATGGAAAATTTTGGATTGTTGTTTAATGTGTTTTTGATGTTTTTCGTGTTGTTTATGTGATATTTGTGAGTTTAATCGTGTTATGTGGTGATGAACTGATGTTTGTGTGTTTCTGGTGTCGGTTTCGTCGAACTCGGTTTCGATATGGGTATCGGGTGTCGATCGACCCCGACGCTGGTTCAGATTTGTTAACCAGTTCAATCAAATTTAATTGAAATTAATTGGTTTGGTTGGTTTAAATTGAATTAAATTGGCTTAAATGATTTAATTGATCTAATTGATTATATAAAATAGTTTAATTAATTATTTTCACATTAATAATTAATTAATATTATTATTTAATTTTGAGAATTATTTAATAATTATTTGGAGGTGATTTAAGTGTGAGAAAAATATTCTTAATTGTGATAATTATCTTAAATGTGATAATTATCTTAAGTGTCATTAATTATTTAATGGTGATTTAAATAATTAATTGGTGGTTTATATTGTGGAAGTTGATGTTAATAATTTGTGGAAAAATTATTTTAAGTGGTGTAAAATAATTGTGGTAATTATTTGGGTGTTGGGAAATTATTGAGTTATGAGAATTATCTAATGTTTATGTGAAAGTGTTTTAATAATTATTGGAATTATTAATGTGGTTTAATAATATGAAAAAAATATTTAATAATGGTGTAAATTATTAAAATGGTCTAGAAATTGCGTAAATGGCATGTAGACAGGATGATCGTCTCACTGAGTATTTATGATAATACTCGCGCATCTCTTATAACCATGTGATACAGGTAAATGCAAAGTGTGATCGCAGGATCGAAGCTGAGGAGGGGGATGATAGAACTTGTGTTATTTTATTATTTATTATATTGCACCTGGTGTTAGGTTGCTAGATTATTTATATTTCTGGTTTGGTTTATATTGGTTATTTGATTATCGGTTTATTGGTTATTAGTGTTAATTGTTGAATTGATTTATATTTATTGAGTTATTTATTTTAAGATTTCCGTTTAGTATTGTTAATTAATTATTTAATTATTTTAAAATAAAAAAGTGTTGGTTGATCAACAGCGTAACGGCACATGGTCTCGTGACGAAGAGAGGTATTGAGGGACTCGTACCATCTTCCGTGGTCCATTTTTTATCTTCCGCCACATTGAAGGGTCTTTACAGACGTGATGCCACGATTTGCATACTTTTGGAGCGTTTTCTAGTATCTCAATCGCGTCAAGCCGTAGCATACTTTCTGAACGTTAATTCTGGCGGAAGATCCGCCCAGTTTCTATATCCTCTGTCTTTCTTCAACGGAGGCAGAGATGATGACGACGGAGAGGAAGAAGCGATTCTAAGGATCAAATTGTCATGACCCATAATTTTTTATTTGATTGTCAAAATACATAAGTACATAACGATGTCAAATTTAGTAACCAGATAATGTACTTGAACTTATTTAGCTAAGAATCTATTTAAACTTGATAACTCAAATCTCTCTCCATATAGTTTACTTATTATAACAATAACTTGTACTAATATTTTGATAGATAATAGATCGAATACCATCATCATTATCAATATCATAATTAATCGTACTAATATCATCATTTATACTTACCATTTGATACCAGAGTGCATTACACTATGAGTCACTTTTGTCACTTATCTATCATAAAGAGTAACATTTTGATTATAGTGCACTTTTTTTTGTTTTGTTGTGAGATTAGATTCCAATTTTATCCTTAATGAAGTGTGTGAGGAAAATAAGGAAAAAACGGTGAAAATTTTGTTTTGTGAATTTGAGATAAATTTGTTACCTTGTAAATATATGGCCCAACTTTTTCCTACGACGGCGAGATTGTCTCCGATATATGCTGAATGGATTCCAATAACTTCAAAAAAATATTTTTTTTTAATATTAGTTTTTATTCTGGGAAAATAAACTTGGCGAAAACATATTCAAAAAAATATTTTTTTTTAATATTAGTTTTTATTCTGGGAAAATAAACTTGGCGAAAACATATTTTGTACACTTGTTTTCATTTAGTCGATTTTCGCTAACAATTAAAAATATGTGTTTCTTTAATTGTGGGCATGGATCTGGAGATGGATTTTGTTCCCGATGTAATTTATTTTCGCTAACAATTAAAGATATACAGATCCATCTCCATCTCCACTGGAGTTTGTGTTCTTTAATTTGTGGAAATGGATGTGGGCGGTATTGAATTGGAGTAAATTGGACAACTAAAGAAATATGTATGCTTATTTATGTTTGCTTTAAGAAGATTATAACAATTTGATATTGGGCTTTCTTTGAAAGAGTTTAATTTTATTCTCCCATATGGATTTGAATACCTTTTTGCGATTTTGCCGAAAATTTTGTTTTTATGGGACGATTTATGAGATTTGGAGAGTATAGTTAATCTGGGTTGATAATTGATTGGAGAACAGTTCGTCGGAGATTGGGGTTAACATGCACAGAAAATTGATTGCAAAATTTCAGTTTGAAGATTGTCAAATTTCGTATGCGTGTATATGTATGAGAGAGAAGCTGTATTTAGGAAATTATGGATAAATAATGTGTTCATGGATGGTTACTTGTGGTTATAGATGAAAGTATACTTTTTGGCATACGCGCTTGCGTTTCTGGCTTCCACTCTCCACCGTGGACTAATTTATCAGCCTACCTGTTTTACACCTGAAACAAAGAACTCACAAGGCTAAATCGTAAAGGGTAAATATGGTAATTACAGAGAAGCCGACAACAAAAAGGAGATGACCGTTTGATAGATCCGCAAATCTCAGGCGTTTCAAATCATTTAATTACCAAAATTAATCACAATCTAAAAAAACCCAATCTTTTCTTCTTCACACTTCCAACGCTTGAATCCGATTCCCATGCGATCGAATCCGAATTTCCCCACTTGCATTTTTCTCTCCAAAAGTGAAAATTCCAAAAACCCACTAAGTAGAAGACTGCTCTGATTCTGTAGTTGCGTAGAAGAAGAAGAAGAAGAAACAAAGAGCGTTTTTTTGTTTGTTTATAATAATGTTGATGTCGAATTGTGGGCCGGTGATGGAAGAACATACGACGGAATCTGAATCCGTGGCGTTAATGGTGGCTGCTTCGCCGACGACTCCGAAGACGGTGGTCGTGAAGGAAGAGGACGCTCATCATCCTTACGCGTTTCACGTCTCCGGACCGCGTAACGTAGCTTCTCCTAACTGGAGAGATCTCATCAATTCCAGTTGGTAAGATCAATGGCATTACAAGTTTCTGGTTTTTTGGGTTTCTTCGTGATTTGGTTTAGACAAATTTTCTGAGACGTTACAGCAAAACCCTGTTTCTAATTCTTCGGATCTGAAGTGCTCAAAAACTCAAATTTGGTTGATTCTTTGTTCACGCACGAGAATCTTAAAAATCTAAACTTTTTAGAGAGTTATGCTTAATTTACCCTGATTTGGTGTCTGAAGCTAATCTTGTAATGTGAGAAGTTTCTAAAAGTGAAAACTTTGTATAAAGTATTAACCTTTGGGTTTGATTTTTCTGTATATATATGTAGGAAGCATCTTAAAGATCATAACTTTGTAGAGGATTATGCTTAATTTACCCTGATTTGGTGTCTGAAGCTAATCTTGTAGTGTGAGAAGTTTCTAAAAATGAAAACTTTGTATAAAGTATTAACCTTTAGGTTGATTCTTTCTGTATATGTAGGAAGGACCCAAACTACAAGAGAACAGTGATGGCATGCTTTATCCAAGCAGCTTACCTGCTCGAACTCGACAGACAAGAAAACAGAAACGAGCAAAACGCTCTGGCCCCGAAATGGTGGATTCCTTTCAAGTACAAGCTATCGCAGACCCTGATCGACGAGAGAGACGGATCAATCTTCGGCGCCGTTCTTGAATGGGACAGAGCAGCTGCGATGGCTGATTTGGTGGTCATCAGACCAAGCGGAGCACCAAAAGCAGTGCTTGCGCTGCGAGGGACGATACTAAAGAGTCTTACAATGAGACGTGACATTGAAGACGATCTCCGGTTTTTAGCTTGGGAGAGTCTAAAAGGCTCTGTGAGGTTTAACGTGGCGCTCAAGGCGCTGCAGTCAGTGGCAAAGAGGTATGGGAGCAGTAACGTCTGTGTTGTTGGGCATTCGTTAGGAGCTGGCTTTGCTTTACAAGTTGGTAAGGCCTTGGCGAAAGAAGGTTTGTTTGTGGATGCTCATTTGTTCAACCCTCCTTCGATATCTCTCGCTATGAGCTTGAGAAACATTGGCGAGAAAGCCGGTTTCGCTTGGAGAAGACTCATGTCGATGCTTCCTCCTAAAACCGAGAGTTTGATAGTAAATGGTAACGAAGGAGAGATTGCTAATGTTTCTTCTTCGGGGTTTAGGAACTGGGTGCCGAGTTTCTACGGGCAGAGTAATCAGAAACCTTCTGTGGATTTGAGGAAGTGGGTGCCTCATTTGTATGTGAACGACAGTGACTACATCTGTTGCCACTACACTGACCAGGATGGAGTGACTGAGAAGAGCAATAAGGAGAACAATAGTCCTCTTGTGAACGCCATTCCTCAAGCGGCGGCGGCGAAGCTTTTCGTCATGTCGAAAGGGAAACAGAAGTTTCACGAGGCGCACGGGTTGGAACAATGGTGGTCTGATAATCTAGAGCTTCAATCAGCGATTCACAGCAGCAGGTTGATCAGTCAGCAACTCAAGTCGTTATACAGTATCAAACAATAAACATGGCTATGGTTTTTATTCAGCATGATGGTGGCAACACATCCATCTCCATCGTTCAATAAACACATTTGATTTCTCTCTCGCCTTAACACTTCCAGGAAATGTAAGAAAGATCAGTTGTAACTTGTAATTGATCTGCAACATTTTGTAGAGCAAAAAAGACTGAAATTGCTGCTTATATTCTTACGTCACTTGAGAACAAAAAGAACACGAGCAACGTGAAGAGTTACAGATTAGTGTTTCAATAATTGGATTGTGCCAAAGAATTTAACGGCTGTAACAATCATACGGGTCCACAAAAACGAAAACAAGTTGAGATTTTGTGAATATATTTGTGAAAAAAGGTATAAACAAAACAAATACCATGTGCTCTCCGACCAACTAACATTATTTGACCTATGTTCAGACATGACATACCACCAGAATCCAACTCAAATATGCAACAAAACAGAGTTTCAGATTACAGACACTGATGAGTCATTACACTGTTGCTCGATTTAGATAAATCAATCAAGTACTTGAGAGAAAGGATCAGGTTCTTGAAGTTTTAAGATCAAATCAATCTCTGATATGATTACCTCACCAAGAAAACTTTTTAAAATAGGATTACAAACAACTCTACAAAAGATATTATTATTATCGTCTCTACATGACTAATCAACAATTAAAACTCTCCCTAATTCAATCAGCCCAAGCCTTATGAACAATCAAATCGTCAAACAAACTTATATAGAGAAAAAAACAAAAGCGACACATTAACAGAGTATCTTACGGCCTAGCAAAGACGCCCCAGATCTTACTCCGAGCGAGACTCTCTGCCAATTTCTTAGCTCCTTCAACATCCATCTCCACAAGCTTCTGCAAATGCAAGCAAGCACCAGCAGCAACGACTTGTTTCCTGCATTTCTTAGAAGTCACAAGCAGTTCCAACACAGAGACTGTGTATCTCTTGTCGAATTTCTTCATCTTCGGGTCCAAGAGCTGAACAAGACTCACCACACCCTTCTCACTCTTCTTGAAAATCTTCCTGTTGCTCGTGCAAACCAACAAGGTCGACAGAGCTTTCGAAGCTGCTTCTTTCTCTTCCATGGCTTTACCATCTAACATGTCGATCAACGGACCGATGCATCCGCTCTCGCCTATCTCTTTCCGGCTTTTCGAGCTGAAGCCGAGGGAAGAAACCGCTTCCGCGGCTGCGATTCTCACGCTAAGAATCCCACAGCTCAACACCGGAAACAAACGAGCGATAAACCCTTCGGAGACAACAACTTCTCTAACAATAGGGCACGAAGCTAGATTCTTGAGAAGCAAAACTCCTACCTCGAGACTCTTCACATTGGTTACAGAATCCCAGAAACTCTTCAAACACTTGATCCCTCCTTCTCTAACGATCAATATCATCATATCCTCATCCCCACTTGTTAAATTAGCCAAACATCCTACAGCATTCTCTTGAGCTAGAGGTGTACCTGAAGAGCCGAGAGAAATCAGAACGAAAACCGCGTTCTCCTCCACGAAATTCTCTTTCGTCTCCGCGAACGAGGCTAGGTTTCTCAATACTCCGGCGGCGAAAGCCTGAGAGCCAGGAGTCCCGGCTTGGCAGATTTCGAGCAGAGACGAGATTCCTCCTCTGCAGCCGATCGCTCTCGCGTTCTCCTTGGAGAGACTTAGCGCTTGCAGAGCGATACACGCTTTCTCTTTCGCGAATCCACTTCCCGATTCCAGCACACGGAGGAGGTGATTCAGGAGGGACAGTCCTTCAGCTATCAACACGTGTCTGCTACTCTCCACCGTCGAGATTCTGGAAATCACGGCTACAGTCTTCTCCTTCATACCCAAAGAGCACGAATCGAGAAGCCGTACCAAAACGGGAACGACTCCTTGAGCTACAGCGATCATCACGTTCTTGTCATCTTCCTGTGCTAGTTCAAGCAACGAATCAATTGCGGAATTCTTCGACTTAGGTCCACCGATCTGCAATCGAATCACCAGATTCCTCGCTTCCAATCGAACAGATTCCTTCTTCGACGAAATCGAGACGGTTCCGTTATCCTGAAGAAGACCGCTCTTAATCAGAACCTCGGCGTCTCTCACATGGCGATCGAGCCTCGCCATGACCGAGTCAACCTCGCTCTGCGTCTTGAGCTTTCCTTCCGATAAATCTGGCCCCTCACACCTCGCCGCGACGGAGACCGCGTCGTCGAGCGTCTCCCGGACGGAAACGAGAAGATCCAGAGCCAGCTGGTTGGAAGAAGAGCCGGCGAAATCGGAGAAATCGGCGAGCTGAGTCTTGAGATCGGCGAGTTTGGCGCGAATTGAAGACCATTTGCACTTGAAGCTGAGAAGGTTGGGGATGCGTTCAAGGAGAGAGGAGATGAGCTCCGTCAAACTCCGGTCGCCGTCGTTATCGGGCACCGGCATCGTAAAAGCGATGAGTGAGAGAGAGAGAGAGAGGTGTGAGAATTAATGGGAAGTGATGCTGCTTGCTTTGTGCCAGTTGGGAAAGAGCGAAATACAGGGAGACAGATTTCACGCGCCTTGAGAAAGCGCGTGAGGTACACTATTTTCCATTTGGATTAATTACATTTTATTCGTCAACCCCAATGATCAGAATCTCATGCATGTTACGTGGACAAACGCAATATCAATATTTATACTTTTTTATTAAAAAGCTACTACTTTTACTTGGACTTTTTTGGAGTCTTATATTTGGATTTTTAAAGACCAAAAGAATACGAAAAATTCTGAGTTTTCAAAAATAAACTTCTGATATAACAATTTTCAAAACTACATTTTTTTCCTAATTTTAATCTATAAGTTTGGGTTTGCTAATCCTTAATTAAGTTTAAATTTTAGAGTTAAGGGTTTAGATTTAAGGGTTTAATGTTAGAATTTAGGGTTTGGATTTATATTTTAAGATTTATAATTCTTTTGCTCAATGAAAAAAATATATTTTTGAAAATAGACATCTTAGAAGTGTAGTTTTGAAAATTGATATCCAAAAAGGTGTATTCTGAAATTTTCCAAAGAATACGACGTATTGTAAATGTTTTTATTGAAATTATCTGTATTTTAATAAAACCAAAAGAACATATTTCTAAATCCTTTACTAAAAAGAGAAAATATTTCTATAACTGTTTTGGAATGACACCTAGGAAAATACAAAATTTTAAATATCTTTAATATATTAAAAGAGAATACATGCTGATGTGTCATCATATAGTTTATTCTCAGAATTTTTTTACTTAAGACAATATTTACTAGACCATTTACAAAATATACCATTGCATTAGTTTGATTAGAGAATAGTTTATATTAATTAATTATACAAATTTTAGCATTTAATTCTTTCCATATCTTAGTCAATATATCAATTTAATTTTTTTCTTAAATACTATATTTTTCTCTCATTTTTTGATTGAACTAAATTTATAAAAATAAATAAATTATCAAATTATAATTGAGATATTTGAGAAATACACCTCTTGAAGTGTTAATTTTCAAAACTACACCTATAATGTGTTAATTTTCAAAAATACTTTTTTCAAAATTTAATATACAAGTTTGGATTCACTAATCCTTAACTATAATTTAGATTTTGAGGTTTAGGGTTTAGATTTAAGGATTCAATATGAGATTTTTGGTTTATGATTTATATTTTAGGGTTTAAAGTTCTTTTACTCGATAAAAAAGTGTAGTTTTGAAAATACATATTCTAGATATGTATTTTGAAAATTAACACCCAAAAATGTATAGTTTTGAAATTTCTCTATTATAATTTGAGTTTTTAAAAATAGATATTAATTACTAAAAAAACCAAAATGATAAGAAACCATAAAAATTGGAAGATTAATTTAATAATCATCCAAATTTATAAATATATTTTGTTTTATATGGTTATTTGATAAAACTATATAATTAAATCAAATAAATTTTTTATTATAATAATTATTTCACAGTGATTAGTTATTTAAAAAAAAAAGCTTGGTTGTTTCACCTATTTAAAAACTGATAAGTGAAATACACATTGTTATCTTACTTTATTAAGAAAAAAAAATGTTGATTAGTAAAAGCTTGAATATCTTGTATATATAAAATAAAAAAATAATTGGCGTGAAAAAGACTTCCTAGTAAATGTGAATATAAAATTTGTTAATAAAGCAAAGGGTTGGTATGAGTTGACCAATAACTAAGCTTGGCTCAGATCTTATAACTATCTGATGCAACTTGACGTATTTTATTATTGAGTCTCCCTGTATAATATAAAGTCATTCCTAAACATTCCAACTTTACAAGAATTTCATGTCTGATATGAAATACGGTTTTTTTTTTTTTTTTTTTTTTTTTTTTTTTTGTTTAAAGGATCTTCGATATGAAATACGTTAAGAATTATCTTCTGAAACTTAAACTTTTGAACAATTAGGTTCAATGTTTTATATAAGTAACCAATGTTTGAAGAGAGAGAGAGAGAGATCCAACATGAAACAGCAAATGTTTGAAGCCCTCAATACTTTTCGACGGAAACATGTATGCCCAATTAACCTTAACAAAAAAGGAAGTTACAAGCCCCAAAATATATAAAAATTTAGAAGTCTCATTTATGTAAATGTCCAAAGTTCAAGTCTCTTGTGCAATATTTTTATTATTACATATAGAAAAAAGACAAATTTTGAGAAATACATTTTTTAAAAGATAAATTTTCAAAAATACACTTCTAGTATAGCAATTTTTAAAACTATATTTTTTCCTAATTTTAATCTATAAATTTGGATTCAGTAATCCTTAATTAGAACTAGATTTTTCACCCGCGCTACGCGCGGGTCTGCATTAATAATTTGATTAAATATTTTTGTTCATAAGTTTATTTCATGGTAGAATGATTAACTGTACAATGTTCATAAGACAATGTTCTTATTTCTCTTTTTTTTTTCTTTATCTTTGCTCTTTATTCATTTCGTCTTTTTTTTATTCCTTATCTTTATTGTTTCTCATCTTTCTTTTCTTTTCAGTTCTTTGTCCTTACAATTTTTTATTCGGTCTCATTTTCTATCTTTGTTAATTTTTGATTTATCTTTTGTCATCATTCTTTGATATCATTGTCTTTTTTTTTCTAATGTTTCTTCTTATTTTTATCCTCGTCTTTATTCTTGTTTTTCTGTTTTTTCTATGATTAGTTTATACGGTCAAAGTTGCTAGGAATTTGCTATATTTATTTTGTTTAGCTATTCTCTTTATTTTTCTTGATTATTCTCCAGGCATATATATTGTAGTTCTATTTAATTTAATTTTATGTAGATTAAAAATTTAATTATCTGATACACTCAACCAAACTTAAAAATAAAAAAGCTTTACAGAAACAAAATTAAGTTAGAGATGGTACAATTACATATTCACACATGTAATAAGCAATGTCTAATAATAATATAAATAATTTAATTTATGCGATCATAGAGATATAATTACACATAGCTTTCAATTTTTTAATTTTTGGTTTCATCATTTTATTTGCATTTCCTTCTTTAGCCTTATCTTTTTGGTTTATTTTATGACTTTGTTCTTTGTTCTAGAGTTTATTTTCTTCTTCTTTGTTAATGGTGGGTCTGAACCGACCCTTTGATGGGCCCAATACAGATGAAGTCCAGGCCCATATCCGAGCTCGGGCCCATAATGACGAAACAAAGAAGGAAAGAACAGACAAGGATCCCAGGATTTAGGCGAGGATCCCAGGATTTAGGGAAGAAAACCCTAAGGCATCAGTGCTATAAATAAACGTTGTAACCATAGGATGAAGGGAGAGGAGAAGATCAAAAAGCCGAACTCTATCTACTTAATCTTTTGAACTACCCGAGTAAGCTATTCTTGACAAAGGACGGCTCCCAGTTCGGAATCAGGATAAGCAACCTTCCCGATCTCCATCCCGTANATCCGACCTCGTCTTCACTAATTTCTACCATTAATAAAAGTCACCGACCTCACCACTTACATTTGGCGCCGTCTGTGGGGACATCTCAGGATACTTTCGTAATCCGGAAGCAAGATCGGATCAAGCATGCCTG
>OVBJ01000971.1:10580-37116 GCA_900406535.1 Noccaea bulbosa | reverse complement strand
TTTTTATAATATTTTTGACCCACGTAAAATTAATTTCTAGATCCGCCACTGACCATACTCAATTTATTCATCTATAAAAATCCAATCAAGACTGCATCTCATTTATACCAATATAAGTCACGACACAAAGACATCATAGTTTTGCTCTGTAGATGGCTGGTTTTGTTGATAACCTTCCGTTTGAAAACCCTAATCCAGAGTTCTTAGATAATCGAGTTCCACTTGTAAACTTGTCTCCCACGTCATATGAGTCTAGCCGGAGTCCAGAGGATGATGAACGAAAGCGGAGAAGGAAGGTTTCGAATCGTGAGTCAGCTCGGAGATCGCGTATGCGGAAAAGGCGACACATGGACGAGCTGTGGTCCATGCTTGTTCACCTTATCAACGAGAACAAATGTCTGGTAGATGAGCTAAGCCGAGCAAGCGAGGGTTATGAGAAGGTTGTAGAAGAGAACACGAAACTTCGACAAGAAAGTTCCAATTCGAAGAAGCTAATTGGTGAGATAAGGCTTAATAGGTTTTCTTAACGTAGAGGGTGATCAGATCTTGAGTACCGTTTGATCGACTCGTACGTCAGGTTGTTATTTCGTCAATAGAGACTCTTATGCATCGTTATTGTCTTATTGATTGCACACCAAATGGATGCGTATAGCCAAATAATGACGGAAAAAAGTTATGAAGAGAGTTACTGTTTTTCATATTGCATCAGTTAAAAACTGTATTGGGGGCTTCATGGGTTAATTTGGAAGAGCATTAGCATTGGTGAGATAAAAACAAAAATAAAATACTATTTTATTATAAATTTTTGAATTGTAGAGAAGCAAATAAAAAGAAACTTGATGGGTTAATTTGGAAGAGCATTAGCATGGGTTAATACTAATTTTTTTTTTTTTTTTTCATTTTTCAACTAAATTTTATCATTGATGTATTATTTCTTCAATAATAAAAATGTAAAATAAAATAAAAGTTAATAAATTTAATAAAAATTTAAAATAATTATTAAAAAATTATACAAAATTATATGATATATATATATAATATTTTATTATATATAGTTGGATACGCACAATATGATCACGATATAATCTCTTTCAAACCACAACTAGCGATTTTGGCATTAAACGTCTGCAAATAGACGATGTGATCGGTATTTATCAGGATAATATGCGATTCAGACTTCTAATGATATCTGGAGCCTAAGTGTTTGGAGATATCTCAAGAGACTATTCCAGGATGATTCTACAGATGATTCGGCAGGTTTGGAAGGAAACCATTCACGAGTCCATGTTGTGCTGCCATCGTCGGAAATCTGAAATCGGAAATAGTTTTTTTTTTTTTTTCTTTCTGATTTTGGTTTTTTGCAGTAAATAGTATATATATATATATATATATATAAATGTGAACCAGAGTACACGAAGTTGCTTGGTTTTTGGGAAACGATGTCAAAGTAACACTTGATGGCATTCAAGGAATATGTTGCAAAATACTTGTATATAATATATCAGAAACAAGATTTAGTATG
The DNA here is from genome assembly GCA_900406535.1 of Noccaea bulbosa. Lineage (NCBI taxonomy): Eukaryota > Viridiplantae > Streptophyta > Magnoliopsida > Brassicales > Brassicaceae > Noccaea > Noccaea bulbosa. The sequence continues at coordinate 35,594 of OVBJ01000971.1, read as the reverse complement.
AAAAATTTACACTCTATAAACTTATTCGATCTATAATTTTCTTAATGATATTTTTGAAACCGTTAGCACCCTTTTCTTAGTGACCGCAAATTTCTCATAAAATATTTTATCAATTTCATCTGACCTAATGTCAATGCGAGGTACATATGAAAGTTTATAAACAGATGTACCTATGTATATATTGTGGGATATAAATCTCAATGCGATTGCATGAGCATATGTACATAAAATGTACCAGGATGAAATAATGTCGATTCAGACACACTCGTCAAGAAATGTCTCATGCTATTAAAATTGCTTGCCAATGGACTGTGGAAGCTTCCATGAACTTCATTGCAAGTAAAACGAGGAACAAGCTACATGGGTAGAATGGTATGATAGCATTTTTCAAGAAGATTGGATGAACGAAGTATCTAAGGTAGACAAATTATAAATTTATAAATTTGAGACAACGGTGTCTACATCTTTACCTTTATCTTTGTAGAGATACCAATACTATATATTATGAAATATTGTTTATATTTTAAATTCTCAGGGCACACATTTGAGAGAAAAAAACGTTTAAAAATTCATTGTTTTTAGATAAATTAAAATTGTAAATTTTATCATGGTATATTCAAAATTATATTATATTGAAAAAGTGTAGACAAACTGTATTCTTATAAAACTAAAAAAAAAAAACACATAATAATTAGACATGACGATTCTCAACTGTGCTAAGCGAGTTTTTTCCAAGTTGTTCGACTCGCATGGCCATAGGCCTGTAGTGCTGTACAACACTGCAGCAGATAAGATCGCCACGATCCTCCACATCAATTCAACTTCGACTCCGCTTCCTCATGTTATTCAAACCGGCGATCGATCCTTCACCGATCCTTCACCGTCAACCCCATCCGCAAATGGTACTGTCTTGATGGAACGTCCACCACATCATTCTTGTGGAAGTTGACTGGAAAAGGTATGAAGCTGCATGTGAGCTCGGTGAACAAAATTGAGAAGATTGTTTTTTTTTTTTTTTTTCTGAGTTTTTTGAGTTGGATCTATTATAAATATAGAGATCTGGAATATGATTTGATTTTTTTCTTACCTATTAATATTTTTTATTTTGTTAAAAAGCTTTCTTGAATATTAATTTAAAGTTATGGTTACATGGATACAAAGCTGACCATAACACAAAAACGGAGGGAAAGACACAACCCAGAGCAGAGAAGCAAATGGATAGATATAGAACTTAGAAACTAGGGATGAGACAAGCATCCAGACTTGCAAAATTACAAATCGAAAGATCAACGATAGAATGGAATACTATATTATCACCATAGAGCGAGTACAGATGAACCATAAGAATATTGGCCCGATTGACAAAGCGCAAGAGCTTTGTCTTTGAGAGTTTGAATGATTTTCTGACCAGTTCACCATGGCGGAAGAGTAATGCCTTGATGATAACTTATGTTCTTTTCCCACCAAATCGCATATAGTTTTCTTTATAATGTGCTCTTAGTATAAGTTGGATGTACCTCGTTTCAAAGTATATAAATCTTGAAATTACAAAAAAAAAAAAAAAAAAATAGTATAAATAGTTTCAGATTTTCGTAATAGATGACAAAAAGAGAGGTAGTTTAATTACCTCGAATCCTTAGTACTTCATCATCTCTCTTCCATAATTAGAATCTCTACATCTTCTATAGATTCACGATTTCATCACCATCCCTCTTATATTAGAACTAAGGATATTTTGTTCAGTTTGCCTCGTTCAACGGTTTTTACTTTTTACCCTAGATACAAAAAGTATGCATCCATTTTTTTGTTCCATTTATTGAATGTATTAATTAAAACGTTTATTTTTGGAAAAAATAATATTCCGATTTTACAATTGGGGGAAATATTACACACATTGTATACACACAATTAGGTGCAAGATAGCACACGTTTGTATTCTGGTAAATGAAAATGGGCCTGAAGGAATGGAAGCCCAAGATGGTTACAATACCAAAGCCCCATAATGATGTTCATCAACAACGAACGGTCACTCACTTTGCATTGACTCTGCAAAACGACAAGTCAAAAGCAGAAGCAGAGGAAAGAAAGAAAGAAAGAGCGAAAACAGCTCAACAATGGGAGTCGTACGAACAATGCAGTCAAAAATTCAAACCAGATTTTTCGGTCTTGTCGTTCTTATCTCAAGAGTGAAGCGGATTGTGCCATCTGGCTTTAGGTTTTACAGAAGAGTCTAGAGCATTGCCTCTGTATATATATATATATACTCTCTAAAATAAAAAGCTTTAAGCTTTTCGTTGCCACCCCCAAAAAAAAGCTTTTTACTTTCAGAGTAGTCTCAGGCTCATCCTCACCACCGTTGTTTCCTCTCCCCGTCTCCGGTAATGTTCATTGACTCTCTCATTTTGTTTCTTAGGTTTTGTTACTAGTTCTGCTTCCTTGTAAGAGCAATTTAGTGTTACCTTTTAGGGTTTTTTTGTTCCCAAGTTGGGATTTTTTTAGAATGGCAAAGATTTTGATGATGGATCTAATGTGTGTTTCCGGTTTGTTCAAATCTTGTAGGCGGTTTACTGTGCTTCGTCAGGTGAGCCAGCGAGATGCGTTGGGCTTAGAGATGGGGTCATTCTTGGAGTGGAGAAGTTCAAGGGGAAGTCGCTTGCGAAGGTACAAGAAGGAGTTTGTCTTGCTCAAAAGCAGGATGTTTTACGACTCCGCTCGCGGCATTGGGCCAACATTTCTGCTTGTTGACTTTTGTGCCCCGCGCCTATCCCATCAACCGAGTATCTAGAGAAACAGGGGAGTCTGTTTCTTGTTCTTAAAATAACAAAATGTTTTAGGAGACTTTTATATATCTTAAGTTTCGCAAGTTGGTGTTTGTTTGATCTTCTACTTTCTTTAAAGACAAATTTTGGGATCGTCGGTTCGTTATAATCTTTGATTGTGTGTTTTCGCTCTCAAGTCCACGAGAAACATCTTATGACGGATTCGATTGGTGGTGACTAATGAATAATGATGATGATGAACGATGATCGAAACCGAAATAACCGAAACGGTTCCAGCTTTAAACCGGTTTGCTAAAGTAAATAATTCTACATACCAGAAACAAATCCGAGCATTAAAAGTATCAAATTCACCGGCAAAAAAGTATTAGATTCCATCATCATCAGACATCAATCATCAATGTGTTGATGACTTTCCTTCCGTTTAATCCTGAGACATTGAATCTAGTTCCGAATTATGTTTTTACTTTTTTTAGAAATTATTTACTTTAGCAAACCGGTTTGAAGGTTATAAAAATATTTGTTTATAAAATATTTAATTTTAAGTTTATTTGTTTAGCAAACCGCAATCGGTTCCAGCTTTTTTTTTCATTCACAAACAAATGAACTGAATGATTTTACTTTTGTTGACAAAAATACAAAAAATAAAAATAAATAATGTTTGATTTTGTTCTAAAAAGAATAAACTTAAAATTACATTTTTAAAAGATCATTTACACCTGCGCAAGGTACGGCACCTAGTAATAAATTTTTAAAATACAAAAACAAAAACCATAGTACAGTATAAATAGTTTCAGATTGTATTTATAGATGACAAAAAAAAAAGAGGTAATTTTAATTACCTCGAATCCAGAATCCCCTAAAGTACTTCATCTGTTTTTCTCACCAGAATCACGATGAGTCTTGAACAATATACTTCATCACAATCCCTCTTCGAAGTCTTTTCCTGTGTGCATCAAGGTACCATCGAACCCTGGTGGGCATGTGATCCTATTAGGGAAACACAACCACTTTTAACGAGTTCGATTGGTGACTAATGTTCAAAATAACCGAAACGGTTCCAGCTCTAAATTAATAAAAAAAAATCCAAAAACCAGAAACAAATTCGAGCACTGAAGTATCAAATTCACCGACTAAAAACGTAATCAAGTCATCATCATCAATGTGTGTTGATTTTCCTGCCGTTTAATCCTGAAACACTGAATCTCGTTCGATTAAACCAATCCGTTCTTCTGGATTTCGGTTTACTCCCGGTTTAAAAATTCATATTCATAGTCGTTAATCAAAAAAAGACCATAAAATGTTTCTCTGCGCCTTATCCAAAAAAAACCTCTAAAACCTCTCACCATCCTCCATTGCGATTCACATCCTCAATTTTTCGAAATCGAAGAAGGAAAATGCGATCTCCTCCTCCATGCTATTCGTTTCCAGTCTCGAATCCTCCGTTTCTTCTACCTTCTCTGATCCCTCGTTACAGTTCCAGAAACTCCTTCAGACGAGGAGGAAGAGAACGCTTCTCCTCCTTCACCAAGTCGCTTCGTGTTTCTCTTCATGGAATTGGAAGAAGAAGAAACATCGAGGTTTGCTTATTTCTTACTCCCATGAGAGCAACGTCGAGTTAAATTCCGTATCCAAAACTGATTTGGGTTTTGGTTGTAATAGGTCGCTCAAGGAGTACAATTCGATGGGCCGGTTATGAGTAAAGACGCTCTGGAGGTGGATGAAGATGATGATCTAACGGTCCAAGTGTGTGTGACTCGTACATTGCCTCCAGCTTTGACTCTTGAGCTTGGCCTCGAGAGCCTCAAAGAAGCTGTTGACGAATTGAAGACTAATCCTCCAAACTCATCTAGTGGCGTCTTGCGGTTTCAAGTAGGGATTTTTCTCATGATCCTGTTCCTGTTCCTTGTTCCTTGTTGTTAATCAGAATTTTGACTTTGTGATTTTGGATTTCTGTAGGTGGCTGTGCCACGAAGGGCAAAAGCTTTGTTCTGGTTTTGCTCTCAGCCTGTGTCTTCTTCAGGTGTATTTCCCGTGTTTTTCCTCTCCAAGGAAGAAACTGTGAAGCCTTCTTATAAGTCACTCTTTGTAAAGGAGCCTCATGGGGTTTTTGGGATTGGGAGCGCGTTCTGTTTCGTTCGTCCGTCTCCAGTTGACTCCTCCAAGGGACATAGCACCATAAAAACGTAGGCTTTTTTTTTTTTTTTGATTTGGTAACTTAGTTTCTTTAGTTTCAGTTAAGTGCAACACGATATGACACTAAATCAAGATGAATATATGATTCTTTGGATGCATGTTCTAAAGTGGCTGCATTGTTCTTTCAAGCGGTTAAGCTAACCAGTTTCTGCAGATTCCTTTCAGATGAATCTGCTATGGTGACGGCCTATGGTTTTCCAGATATTGATTTCGACGAAAGCTCTACTGTAAAATTCAAACAAGGCTCTTCTTACTTTTTTGTTCCTCAGGTGAAGTGGCATCGACTTTATCTTCAAGCTGTTGAATTGAATTGCGTCGTTTAACTTGTTTTTGGTATCAAATGCTTGTAACAAGTGTTCTTACAGTGTAGATGATTTGATTTTTTATCTGAAATTTCAACAGATTGAGTTAGATGAGCATGAGGAGGTCTCTATACTAGCAGTTACACTGGCATGGAATGATTCTCTCTCTTGCAGATTTGAGCAAACGATTAGTTCCTTTGAGAAATCGATTTGTCAGGTTCTGACATTTTCTTTTTATTACCTTGAACCCACTACGCAATATATGCAAAACTGTGCCTAAGTTGATTATTAATTTGTTCTTTCGTTCTCGTTAATCTCACTTTTGGTTCATTTTCTTGCAGGTTTCTTGTCATTTCTGCCCAAATTTAGAGGACCATTGGTTCAAACATCTAAAGAGTTCTCTTGCAAAGTTTAGTGTAAAGGAGATACATCCAATTGAGATGGTACATGCTCTGCTTGTATTATTTTCCCCTTTATATTAAGTGGTTGTAGGTTCTTTGTCCCCCATTGTTTCAACAAGATGCAAGGACAGATCTGATTATTTGTATATTTATCAAACTGTTTCCTCCACACAATTTACATTCCTCATCTTCAGAGTCACTTGAACATCATCTGATAGTAGAAATTCTAGCAATCTATTCTACTTACAAGTTTTGTTGTCTGGATAAGCATGTAAACTTAGTTCCTTTCTCATGCCATTCAATATTATGTTTACTTTTCCAGGAGCATATGGATTTTTTCACATTTTCGGGAAGAGATCAGGGTGACGCCAAGCATATGGAACTGGTATCTTCTTTACCCTGGTAATTTTCATCCCTGTATTTCAGACTTTAATTAACGTCCTTGAAGCTTGTCCGTTGGACTTTTCTTCTCTTTAGACCATTTTGGATTCTATACGGTTTGATTTGCCAGCTTTTGTTGCAGAAAAATATACAATCATCATGTCAGTTCCATTGCAAGCTCTCACCTGACGTTGTTTTCTCAAACAACATGGTACGTAGATATATATATATATATTTTTTTTTGTAGTAGATGGTTAGGCCTAGTTTTGAATTACTTGTAATATCTGAAGGACTGTTCATCATACACTCATGGTAGGTTAAGCTCCAAATCATAAAATTGCGGCATGCATGTTGTGAGAGAAACTGTACTTAGGCCATGTAGTTCAATTTTTTTTTTTTTTAAAGCATTCTGATTACTGCACAACGAATATTACAAAGATGTTGGGATTGTGGTTTGGAATGACTGTCTAGTGGCTGTTAACTTTTGCACCTTGTGGCTTTTCTAGTTACACCAACTTTCGAGAAACGAGATTTATATTTTCCTCTGTTTATCCTTTTTTATTTGTGTGGCTATCAGCTGAGTCAGGAGTCTGAAGTGAGCAAATTATTAAAAGACGAGGCTAACATCAATGCTGTATGGGCATCAGCTATAATTGAAGAATGCACTCGTCTTGGTTTGACGGTGAGCTGAACCTTTTGAACCATCCGATAAAATCTCAAAATATGGATGTCTTTTTTGTCATAACATACTGCCACAGTACTTTTGTGTAGCTCCTGGATCAAGGTCTTCCCATCTTGCAATCGCTGCTGCCAACCATCCCCTTACAACGTGTCTCGCATGCTATGACGAACGATCTCTCGCGTTTCACGCCATCGGGTATGCTAAAGGATCCCTCAAACCGGCTGTCATTATAACATCATCAGGAACTGCCGTTTCAAATCTTCTTCCAGCGGTCAGAGTTGTACTTGTTTTTGCTTCTCTACATTATTTTATTAGCTTCTTGCGTGCCACATACTTCACCAAATGCATTTGTGTTCCCTTATATGTTTTATGATTTTTGTCAAATACAGGTGGTTGAAGCCAGTGAGGATTTTTTACCACTGCTACTACTTACTGCAGATCGTCCTCCTGAACTTCAGGGAGTTGGCGCAAATCAAGCAATAAATCAAGTAAGGTCAAGAAATAGACCTTTCTTTGAAACTATACACACTTATTGTATTCTGTTTCTGTATCCGACCATTTATTTTGTTTCTTTGTCCTGTGTTACAGATAAACCACTTCGGTTCGTTTGTCAGATTCTTCTTCAACCTTCCTCCTCCAACTGATCTTATTCCAGTTCGGATGGTCCTAACCACTGTAGACTCTGCACTACATTGGGCAACAGGTTCTGCTTGTGGACCAGTACATCTCAATTGTCCTTTTAGAGAACCACTTGACGGTACTCCGACAAATTGGTCACTCAGCTGCTTAAACGGATTAGACAAGTGGATGTCTAACGCTGAACCATTCACAAAATATTTTCAAGTCCAAAGCAATAAAAGCAGTGGTGTAACAAGTGGCCAAATCACTGAGGTGTTACAAGTAATCAAAGAGGCTAAGAAGGGTCTTCTTCTTATTGGTGCAATCCATACAGAGGATGAAATTTGGGCCTCGCTTTTGTTGGCTAAAGCGCTGATGTGGCCTGTAGTTGCAGATGTTTTGTCTGGTGTACGTCTGCGCAAGTTTTCTAAACCTTTTCTTGAGAAGTGGAGCCCTGTTTTTATTGATCATCTTGATCATGCCCTGCTTTCAGATTCTGTTAGGAATTTGATAGAGTTTGATGTTGTTATCCAGGTAAATTTATCATTCTTTACTTCATGCATCTAAGATTAAGTATTGAAGATGATAGGTGGAGGGACAAAGCTCCTTTTAGGGATCTTGTAGTAATTATATTGATGTGTAGTGACTGAGTTTGTTTTATGAAATCATGAATAGGTTGGAAGTCGGATAACAAGTAAAAGAGTTTCTCAGGTGCTAGAGAAATGCTTTCCATTTGCATACATTTTGGTTGATAAGCATCCATGCCGACATGACCCATCACACCTGGTCACTCACAGGGTCCAAAGCAACATTGTCCAGTTTGCTGACTGTGTGCTCAAATCTCGATTTCCATGGAGGAGAAGCAAGTTGCATGGTCATCTACAGGCATTGGATGGCGCTGTATGTTCTCCAGACAAACCTTGTACTTATAATGCCTTAAAGATCGAACATGACCGGTTCCAATACACTGGAAACATATGCTTCCCTGTAGATTGCATGACCGGTTCTTTTTCTGATGCAGATTGCCCGGGAAATGTCATTTCAAATATCTGCTGAATCCTCCCTTACCGAACCATATGTTTCACATATGCTTTCCAAAGCACTGACTACTAAATCTGCTCTTTTCATCGGGAATAGTATGCCAATAAGGGATGTGGATATGTATGGACGTAGCTCGGGAAACCATTCTCATGTGGTAGATATGATGTTAAACGCAGAGCTACCATGTCAGTGGATACAAGTAACTGGAAACAGAGGAGCTAGTGGCATTGATGGCTTGCTCAGCTCAGCCACTGGCTTTGCTGTAGGATGCAAGAAGAGAGTAAGATTCTACCAGATTGTTTCCCTCTTATGCTTTCTTTTTCTGTTGCCAAGTCACATCACATTTCTTTGTGTGCTAATATAGTGTCATAAATTAAAATTATATTTCTTGATTAGTCAAACAAATGCATATCAGGTGGTCTGTGTGGTGGGGGACATCTCTTTCCTTCATGATACAAATGGATTGGCGATTTTGAAGCAGAGGTAATAGCCATTTTACTCTGTTTTATTCTTGTAATTTCACTGTTGGTGGATTTTATATACTGGAGATATGTCTTGGTTTATAACTTATAAGTCAATTTTGGCGATTTAGTAATATCGGAAGTTTAATCTGACTTGTTAGGGTTGCGAGGAAACCAATGACAATTCTTGTGATAAACAACCGTGGAGGTGGAATCTTCCGACTTCTCCCTATAGCAAAGAGAACAGAGCCTAGCGTGTTAAATCAATATTTCTATACCTCACATGACATTTCCATTGAAAACTTGTGTTTGGCACATGGGTAAAAAGCATACTAACATTTTCTACTCTTTTTGTGCAATGTATATGTTTCTTATTCTGTCTTTGTGTCTATCCTTAAGTGTGTAGGGTTTTTCTTCATGGTTAATAATAAGAATTAACTCTGCCAAATCGTTAAACATGCAGTGTGAGGTATGTACACGTTGGAACGAAGAGTGAACTTGAAGAAGCTCTATTTGTACCCAGCATGGAAGAGATGGATTGTATTGTGGAGGTTGAAAGCTCTATAGATGCTAACGCAATCGTTCATAGGTTGTTTTGGGCTTCCCTTTTTTCTCTGTTCTTACATGTCCTCACTTTCTCGTGCACGTTTTTCACATTGAATACTCGTTCACAGTACTTTGCAGAGTTTTGCACGTCAAGCTGCAAATAATTCATTGAGCATTATCTCAGCCATTTCTCTTCTTCATCCAATGATCGACAATGTACCTCGTTGCCAAGTTTCTGGAATACAATATTCGCGGTACAGGTAAGGATTTGACAGAAACTACATCTGAATATTACGGCGTCTTATGCATTTTTCTAAGTAAAACTCTGTTTGCAGAGTCGAACTGTGTGACAAACCTACCATATATTCTGGTGAATCCTCTCAATTCTATCGAGAAGGGTTCATAATCTCCCTGACAATGGACGATGGAAGCACTGGCTACGGAGAGGTTGGCTATTTCATTTTATGCAACTTTCATCACTAGGGATTACAAATTTTTACATTTCTGCTACTTCTCCCAGGTGTCACTGACAACTATGTTCCTGTATTGTGTTTTCATGAGTAGGTTGCACCTTTGGATGGTAATAGAGAGAACTTAATGGATGTGGAGGGGCAGCTACAATTAGTTCTTCACCTCATGAAAGGAGCTAAATTCAGTTACATGCTCCCTTTGTTAAATGGCTCGATTTCTTCCTGGATTTGGAGTGAACTTGGAATCACTGTAAGTTTCTTTATTAGGAGTAATTGTTAAGTACATGAAAAGATTTCTTTTGAGCAGGATAAAATGCTAGATCTTCATTTTTTTCAATCGTGATAGGTGCAAAAAAAATTCTTGATCTTTGTAGTCTTCTTGTTCAAGTAATAGTCAACTATCTTCTTGTTCAAGTAATAGTTAATTCTCTTTTCTTTTTTTCAGGCATCATCGATTTTCCCAAGTGTTAGATGTGGTCTGGAAATGGCTATTCTGAGTGCAATGGCAGTAAGACATGATTCTAGTTTGTTTGGGATACTTGGTAGTCAGAAAGAAGAAAATGGTTCTGCTAAGCCACGCTCTGTTCAAATATGTGCCCTTCTTGATTCTGAAGGTACTCCATCAGAGGTCGCATACGTTGCTCGAAGACTTGTTGAAGAAGGGTTCAGTGCTATTAAACTTAAAGTAAGCCAACGTTGTTTTAATCATATAAACAAGATTACACTCAAATCATCCAGAGTAAGATAGCTGGATATATACATTTCTGATGCATAAAATTTGACTGCGGATTTTCAAGCTATTGATTACTGACTTGAGGATAAACCTGCCTAAAATGACAGGTTGCTCGTCGAGTGAGCTCTGTTCAAGATGCTATAGTTCTGCAAGAAGTAAGGAGAGTCGTTGGCGATCAGATTGAACTCCGTGTAGATGCAAATCATCGCTGGACTTTTGAAGAGGCTGTAAAGTTTGGTTTATTGATGAAAAGCTGCAATCTACAATATATTGAGGTCTGGTAAAGTATGAATAATTGCAGTCTGATTGTGTTCAGAAGTATTAGATCAAAATAACTTATTTCTCTTGCCTATACAACTTCATTAAAGGAAATTTTGTACATCTCAGGAACCTGTCCAGAATAAAGATGATCTTATAAGGTTTCATGAAGAAACTGGATTACCTGTGGCAATTGATGAGACTCTTGATGATTTTGAGGAATGTCCTCTACTCATTCTTACAAAATATACCCATCCTGGAGTAGTTGCTGTTGTAAGCCACTGGTCATTCTTTTACAATCTTTACATGAGTTTGAGATTGCCAAAAATATATATCCTTTCTTGTTTAATGATTTCTGCAATCATCTCATCTTGACTCTTTTTTTTTCTTTTTGATTTGGATATATCAGCTCTATCATGTTAAAATATAGGCTAAGTTTTATTTCATATTTGCTTTCAAATCAGTTAGTCTTGACTTTGTTTGATCATACTTGATATTTGTAGGTTATTAAACCAAGTGTTGTGGGAGGGTTTGAGAATGCAGCAAAAATTGCTCGGTGGGCACAGCAGCATGGAAAGATGGCTGTTATAAGTGCCGCATACGAAAGTGGCTTAGGTCTATCAGCATATATCTTGTTTGCATCATATCTAGAGATGGAGAACGTCAAAACATGCAGAGAGAAACAGCAAGACATAACTCCTCTTGTAGCGCATGGTCTTGGAACCTACAGATGGTTTAATGAAGACGTAATGATGAATAGTCTAGGGATATATCGTAGTCCGTACAGTGGATCTGTCGAAGGATTTGTTTCTGATGCTAGCAAAAATCTAAAGGATGTTAAGATAAACAACGATGTTATCGTTAGAACCAGTCAAGGAGTTCCTGTCCGGAGATATGAAGTGAGGGTTGATGCAGATGGTTTCTCTCATTTTATAAGAATCCATGACGTTGGACAGAATGCAGAAGTAAGTTTGTGCTTTTGTATATCCGAAGCTAAAATAAAGACGTGAAGGTTGTTGTTTCTTGGTCAATTTATCCCTTGTTTTTTCAACTCTGCTGTGATTGTATTTCAGGGAAGAGTAGTTTTGTTTCTTCATGGATTTCTTGGAACTGGTGAAGAATGGATCCCCATCATGAAGGGTGTCTCTGGCTCCGCGAGATGCATTTCAGTTGATATACCTGGTCATGGAAGCTCAAGGGTACAAAGTCATGCTAGTGAGACTCAGAAGGTGCCAACTTTCTCAATGGAGATGATAGCGAAGACACTGTATAAGTTGACTGAGCAGATTACTCCTGGGAAAGTTACCATAGTTGGATACTCCATGGGAGCAAGAATAGCACTGTACATGGCTTTGAGGTTTAGCAACAAGGTGTGTTCCCTTTGTCTGATAATTCAACATTGTTTAATAATGTGGATAATGGAAATTTGGATGCTGTTCTATAGATCGAAGGAGCTGTCGTGGTATCGGGTAGCCCCGGGCTTAAGGATCCAGTGGCAAGGAAAGTTCGAAGTGCAACAGACGATTCGAAAGCAAGAATGATGATTGACCATGGACTAGAAATCTTTCTGGAGAACTGGTACAATGGAGGCTTGTGGAAAAGGTGACTTTCTTAACTCACTGAGAGCTTTTTTGTTATCTGGACTTGAATTCATAATAATATGAGTGAGTTTTGCAATTTGTAGTTTGAGAATTCATCCACATTTTAGAAAAATAGTTGCAAGCCGGTTGCTACATGATGATGTCCTTAGTGTTGCGAAGCTCCTGTCTGATCTAAGCAGTGGAAGACAACCGTAAGTTCTTGTTGCTTACAGTTAGTTGTTTTCCCGTGGATATGATTCAAATGCGACAATCTTTGATGATGATGATGATGTTGTCTAGGTCATTGTGGGAAGACTTGGAGGATTGTGATACAAATATCTCGCTTGTCTTCGGAGAGAAAGATGTCAAATTCAAGCAAATTGCCATAAGAATGTACCGCGAGATGAGTAAAAGCAAGAAGATCGAAAACAATATCATCGAGATGGTTGAAATCCCTAAGGCTGGTCATGCTGTTCATCTCGAGAGCCCTCTTCGCCTGACCCTCGCTCTTGGAAAATTCTTAACAAGAGTGCGCAAACGTTCTGCAGAGACAGAGCTTTCTAAGAAGCTACTGTTAGCAGTGAAAGAAACATAGCAAGCTGCTGAAATCTTAGAATTGTATAACATGACGACATGGTTTAAAATGTATGAAATTCCAATTGTATTATAGTAAATTGATCTAAACAATCTTATTATAATATATATTTGAATTGTTTCTTGTTCCACTGTGTCTTATAAAGTATAAACTAACACTGAATTTCTCTTAACATTCACAGAAACAGTTTCCAAGATTACACTGACAGACACAGTTTCTACCAGATTCGCATTCCTTAGGGCAGTACTTGGTGCATTCACTAGCTTTATGGCAAACCATAAGTCCATTGGTAGTCTCCATTATAGGTACTACCGGCGACGCTCTGTTACAATTCTTCTTTCCATTAAGACATTTGTAGCCGAGGCGATTCGCTTCTTCCTTCTCCATCTCTCTTGCATCACCTAAAGACGAACCTTCACAAATAGACACCACAAACTTTAATACAAAACCAAACCAAAATTATATAACAAAGAAGATGTTATCAAAGTAGAAGCATACAAAATGCTATGACTGTGAGGGAGAACAAGAAGACAAGCTTCAGAGACGTTTTCCTCATTGCTGATTGTAGATCTTCAAAATGTTTTCTTGTTAATTTTGATGGTACAAGTGATGAAGATAGAAGTAGGATTGTTTTCTTATGTAGAAGGAATGATAATAAGGCAACAAATCTTTTGAGTGAAGTTTCTACCAAGTTTACTCAAACGCTATTTGACTACACATTGATTATAACACTTGGAAGTCACATTGCTTGAAATAAATACAAGAGATAAAGAGTATTTACAACACAATTTAACAAATGGCTAATGTTAAGAGAATCATCCAAATAGATATTCAAATTGATTTTTTTTTTCTTTAACAAAAATCCAAAGTACAGAATGAAAGAAACATCACAGAAGCTGGTAAGATTCTCAAGCTGCGCTTGCTCTTCTGATCCTAGTGCTCATGCTACGCTTTTCAAACATTGAATGCTTCTCTCTGCAGAGATAGAGATTTCTCAGAAGCCCTTGTTAGCATTGAAAGAAATGTAAAACATATTTGGAACATTAAGACATATTTGGAGCCTGTTTCAGGCTTTCAATACTTAATTGTATCGAATTCCAATTGTATTTGAGTGGTGTAGAGATATTTTCTCAAGGAGAATAATAAATTGGGTTTAAACAATATTATCAAAAAAGTATTAGAATAACCCTTGTTCGTCTAAGTAAAAGTTGTAACATCTCGGTTTGTGGAGATGCTTAAGAGAATTGATTTGGCTACCTATGTCAACAAAGTGCAACTGCAGATTTAAGCGTGCTTAGGCTAGAGTAGTGGAATGATGGGTGACCTTCCGGGGAGTGGTATGCGGAACCGTGTAAGTGAGGTCAAAACACGGAAAAAGCTCGGGTGTTGATTGCAGGGACAGTAAACAAATCTCTGGAACCTCTCAAAAATAATATATCGACCATCAGACAGTGGTGGAGTGAGGGCGTGGATGACTCACCGGGATAGACGGTCGTTTGTCAGATTCAAATCCTTCATGGGCCCCGACCGTCAGACAGTGGTGGGGCCACGGGCCAATCTCTTAACACTCACAGAAACAGGTTCCCAAACTACAGTTAACAATCTTGCTGCCCTTAGGACAGAACTTGATGCATTCGTTGTCTCTACGGCAAGATGCATTGGTATCATAACTGTCCATTGTAGGTGTTACCGGAGAGGGCAAGCAGAAACAGTTATTCTTTCCATCAGGACATCCGCCGATGCAATTTACTTCTTCTTTGGCCATCTCTCTTGCATCAGTCAATGAAGAACCTTCACAAAATACACATAACAAAACGTCAATAGAAAACCAAAGCAAAATATTATATCAAAGAAGAACTTATCATAGAAGAAGAAGCATACAAAGTATTATGATTGTGAGGGAGAACAAGAATACAAGCTTGAGGGAAGTGTTCTCCATTTCTATTTGTAAATCTACAGATATATTTTCTTGTTTGTTTTAATTGTGCATGTGATGATGATGAGAGAAGTCGTATTATCTTATTTTATAGAAGAAAGATAAATGGCAAGAAATATTTTGTTTAAGGTTTTACTAAGTTGAGTCAGATACTATTTGACTACACATTATTTTAGTCCGATACTATTTGGTTACTCCTTGTATTAAGATAAAGGAAATTATAGTAGATAACAACGTTACAACACATAATTCAAAAAGTAACCATAAAAAAAAAGTCCCATTATTCTGTATATTTTATGAAATATTGCCCAAATTAACCTTCATTGATGAGGAAGAAATTAGTCTATGAACGATGCCTGATTTTATTCAGATCTCGCTATTCATAAGAAATTCCAGATTCTTCTCAACTTTCTAAACTTTGCGAATTATTTAGACATAAATTCGTTTGAGTTGAGCCGGTCTTCTACAATCTTAGCCGTGAATAAACCAGAAACTTCTCTCACTGTTGGAATAAAATCAAGTTCCGATTCCAAATATGGGCCAGAAGAAGATTTTGATTCTGATCTGAAATAGTATAGTATAGAAGAGAAAAAGACTCAAAGAGATTCATATATAATCATCTTTAATATTTTGATTTAAGAAGCATCGTGTTCACAAAACTTGAATTGAATTAAAGAGAGTAGTGTGATCGGTGCTGCCATAGAAACTCCTCGTATTGCATCGAAGAATCTCATCATGTAACATTGTGATTCAAAACTTTTTAATTCACATTTTTTTTTAACCTATAAATTTCACATTTATCTTTCCCTCTTTCGTTTCTCATTTCCGTCAAGTGAAACAAAGCACCTCCGTCTTCTTCGCCTGTGACTTCCAATTAAGCAAATGAGCCTTTGTGTAGTGTCTTCCGTATTCTCTGGAATCTATCGCATCCCTAACATCCACGAGACTCATTCTCTTCTTCGCTCTATCTTCTTCATAGTCAGGAACAAACCGGCGTGTATCGGTGGTCGGCGATCGGTGCCGTCGATGTTTCGTCATCTCTTCTCTATGAGGGTGGAGAGAAATTAACATGTGTGTGGAAGGAGAAAATTGTCCAAAAGAATACTCTTTTTGTTACTTTCTTAATTTCTAAATTAGCATAGCTATATTCTTCATTTGATTTTCCAATATTGTCATTGAGCAAATTAACCCATGGGTGAATTAGCTTAATATTTATATTGAGAACCATATTTAACAATATAGCCATAGCAAATAGAAACTAACCAAAAAAAAGTTTATGGACGAAATAGACCTTGTGATTACTCATTTGCGTTCCATACCGTACAGAAAAAATGTTCATACCATTCTACAGGAGAAGCAAAAATAGTATAGTTTTGGGAAATTGTTAACCACTCTACAGGAGAAGCAAAAATAGTATAGTTTTGGGAAATTGTTAACCACTTGTCATCAAAGAATAGCAAAAAAATATAGTTCACCATATTCTAAATCCTAAATCTAAAACTGAAAATATAGACAAGAAAAAACAATTCGTTTTGTTCTATATATATAGACAAGATATATAGACAAGAAAATGGTATAGACTTTGACTTTCACCAAAAATGAGAAGGGCAAAAATTGGTATTAATACATAATATATAGGTTGTATTCTAGCCAAAGAATTGTTATGGTTAGTTTCAATATTATGGTTTCCAATATGATTATTTAGTGTAGTTTCCCTTTCTGTTTCGTTCTGGAACTCTTCTCTTTCACTTATTTTCTCCCCTTTTAAATAAATTTAAAGATGTTGCTAGAGACTGATACGGATGATCGATTAAATTTATTTATGAAAAAAATTGGGAAATATCGTTGATGTTAGATTTCGGTGAACACATATGTGAGACGATTTGACTCTTGCAAAACAAAACTCTGTAGTTCGATTAAAACTAGGTTACTCTAAATTACAAAAGAAAAAAAAGTAAAAAAAAAACGATCTGCAGTTATACAAAACATTTGAACTAAACCTTTTTATCCTTCGGCTAAGATTTGAAATATTCGAATTACTCGTGTTCTACACTTCTACTTGTGTTATCTATTAATTTATGCTAACTTGTGTTGTGTTATTTATTACTATATCTTATAACGTTTCCAGATATAAAATTTGAACTTATAACCAAGCCTATAAAGCTCTCAGATGGACAAAGATTCATATTCAATGAAAGACCAAATATGATGAACTGACTCTAAGAATTTTTGCCAATAACTTACAAGACAAAATGATGAAAAGGTCTTGGGGAAGCCATAAAGGAGTAGCGTGGGAAATGAAGCTCAAGAGATAGAGCACTGGTTTTTTTTTTTCATGAACATTTGACTCCTACTTTCTTTCCATTGCTGTGTCAATTATTCTGTTCTTTTCGACTTTTATGACATTTTTTGCCTTACAATATGATTTAAACAGTCTCTGATACTAATACCATAGTTGGTCAAACTTTAAACCTATACCACTTATCCTATTACAAAATAAAATAATTAAAATTCAGAGAGATTCGCCAAGCTTTTTTTTTCTCTCTTCTTTTGTTTACAGGTAAGTAATTCTTACAATACAATATAGTACTAGTAAAGACCAAATCGTCTTTCTTACAGACAAAAAAAGAAAAATATATAAATTCAGTATACATATATTGCTACTTGCTAGCAAACTTGTACATAAAATAAAGGTTCTATCTGAAATTAATGTAACCCGTATTTTTGCCATTCTAGAGATAAATAGAAAGTAGCATACTAGCATCCACCAGATTAAAAAATACATGGACATGTCAATTTGCCAAGAGAGAGACTCGTTTTTTATAATTATAAACACTTACACGTGCATGTATACTTGTATGTATACAATACATGGACATGTCAATTTGCCAACAGAAACTCAGTAATTGTATGACCATGTAAATAAATAATTTTTAGAAATTGACAGGAAAATAAAATTAAAAAATTAAAACGACAAATTTGTTGAGAGCTTTCAGCCTTTTAGAATGAAATGAAAGTGCGAAGGAAAGCAAAAGGGCTTTTTGATTGCAAGCTTGAGACTAAGGTCATGATGATACGGCCAGCCTTTTTTGAGTCTTTGGTCGGTCCGACAATCTGTGTGTTTTGTGTTCATTCTGTGTTTTTATTTTTATTTATTCATTTTTCGGTAATATTGTTTCTCAAGCTCTCCTATATCCTATGAGGGGATGTGATTTAAAGCAATTTTTGGATCGATCACTATGAAATAAGAAAATATTAATTTTGTCATTTTTCTCTTCTGATAGCTACATCTTAGTTGAGCTTTCCGTAAGTTGAAAGCAAAGACGACTTGCAGAGTGACTTTCCAAGTTGCACACTATCCATACATACACACACATTCGTAAAGAATATATATATTATTTTACGAAAACCTACAAGTTGTAAAGGTTTATCATGAATTATAGTGATATATATCCATCTCTACATAAAAAAAAACTTATGAAGCTTAATATAGTATTAAAACCAGATTATTAATCCAAAATAGTTTAGGGAAAATTTACCAATTAAGTTTTAAAATGAAATTCAGTTTGATTTTGTCCGATGAAAATCATCATCCCGATAGAGCGTATTATAATCCCATAATAGAAGTTAAAAAGACATACATATTAAAGATGTAGATGATTAATCTACTCATTATCAATTGTTTGCGCTAGAAACTCATGAAACTTAAACTTCGTTCCTACCAATTTTTAACAATTATAACTTTAAGACGAATTTATCGTTGACACTAGACATTTGTATTAGTAAGAATATGATTTTCTTGGACCTATTTTTATTTATAATGTATATGTGAAGTTTAGTTGATCACTTGAATCCACAAAGCTCTATTCCTGCCTTTTGGACACGCTCTCGATTAACGATTAAACACATTACTTAACATAAATGTCTAACCAAACTTGACCTCAACCTGAAGCTGTCTCTCGGATCCCGTACCTCATGAATCCTCAAGTTCAAGCTCAGAACATCACAAGCTTCTTCATGATTCTGTTTCAACAGAGAATAACAAACACACAGATTTTTTTTTTTGTGAGGGAAAGACTCTGAAGTCCTCAAGAGTATTCCAAACCCTCTCTTTGGTAGAAGCTTGCTCTAAGCTAGTTACAATCAATATATTAGACTCTTATTTAGTCTAGGATTGGACTAGGCATACCCGAATATCTTTGATAAATGATATAGAAAAGCTTACTTAATTAAAAAAAAAAAAAAAATTATATCGGGTCCCCTCCAATCCTCTGAGAAGTGGAGTTTACCACCTCACCTCCATCCCAACATTCACGTCAACCTGACCGCTCTGGTCGATCAAACGTGCCTAGTCATTTGGTCACACACAGTAGACTGAAACATATTATGCTCCACAACTCAAACACTGTGAATTTATGATAAACGTGAGGCCCTTTATATTGCTTACACCTGTTTTTCACGATATGAAGTTATGTAAGATGGTTTAGATTATCATTTTCTCGTTAGGTACGTGAAATATTATATATTCTAAAAGTTATATACGTCCTTAGAGAAACTAGCCTGCGTTTATCCTAGTAAAAGCCTTATTTTCAGCTCACTCTAAAACCTTATTTTCAGCCTTACATATTCTAAAAGTTATATGTACACAGTACACGAACATTTGATCTTTAGAAGGCCTTATTTTTATCCAATCATGGAGGAGAGTATCAAATTTAATGATATAGTTTGCTTAATTACATCAATTTTGGATTCTTGTACAAATTTTAAAAAATCGATTAAATTTAGTTCATTAATGGTAAACCGATTAGTTTGGGTTTTGAGCAAAACAAACCTCAAACTAATTTTTTGTACAAATTAAACATTCAGTTAAATTACGTGCAAGTAAATCACATAAACTCTAAAGTCACCCCAATATAACTTATTTCTATATTTGTGACGAAATTTAAAAGTATTTTGTGCAAAAAAATCTACGAACTAAATTCTTTTTGCAAATCTAACTCTCAACTTAAAAAAGAAGTCACCGTTAAACTGTATCTATGTGTAGTGTCAACGTGGCCGAAACAGATTCAGGTTAAAAAATTGTCATAAATCAAAAACGCACCATTTTAAAAAAGAGAAATGGAGGAATTTTGCAATAATTTTATGAACTGCATAATGTTTTAATAATTAACAAATATACAAAAAAATAAGAAAAAAATCTTTACAACATTTACAAACTCTTCTTCCTCCTTCTCTTTTATCATATCTTATCTTTCCTTCTCTATTTCTCTTCTTCAATTTCATTATATAATAAATCTAAAGAAAACAAATTCATAATCAAGACTAACCTAACATCTAAATTAGTTTCAAAATCAAATAAATTTTTTTTTGTCCATACACCAAAAGATTAACATAAAGATTAACAAACAAAACAACTTATTTTAAACATAATCAGATTAGGAGGAAGGAAATCAACTTACTCACAATAAGTTAATAGAGAGAGAGGCTCATTAATGGTAGAGGCCAAAAAAAATAAGTCAGATTGATGATTTTTTATGTTTAATTTAATTTTATTAAAAATAGTTAAAATATTGTAAGTGGTGCATGATGTTTTATATAACGATTACAAATAATGAAAAATACAGAGAGATCTAGTTTAGCGGACGACTTCTCATTTCAAAGGTTTGACTTGCACATTTTTAAGTTGATGGTTAGATTTGCAAAAAGATTTTAGTTTGCGGGTTTTTTTGCACAAAATATTTTTAATTTTCATGAAAAATATAGAGAAAGATTATATTGCGGGTGACTGTGGAGTTTATAAAATTGACTTGCACATAATTTAATTAAGGGTTTAATTTGCAACAAAAATTAGTTAGAGGTTTTTTTTGCACAAAACCTAGTTATAACTTATGAAATCAATGGTTATAAATCAACGAAAAACACAGTACATCCTCTGTTTCACGCAATTAATATGTGCTCTCTAGCAGTTTAGTGGTCTTGAATATGTTAAACAAGAAACAGTTTTTAATATTAGTTCCAATCCATTTGTTACGTACAGTATGTAAGTAAAAATGTAGTAAATAAATTTATCAAGTTAATCTACAAATTAGGTATATACAATGAAGTATTAGATCAAAATGGGTAGATTAAAGATATAAATAATCTAAAGAATCTTAAACCCATTAACCTTTTTACTTCTTCTTTTTTTAATTAATTCCACCACAACACAATACACAAGTTGCAAAACTCCATATATCCTTGGAACCACAGATACAAAATGCACAAGCAGGTGCTCCTATATAAATCTGCATTCGAAAGCAACCTGTTGTCTCTTTTTAACTCTCTTAACTTTTGCCTCCTCTCTCCTACCTTCTTTTACCAACCTTTCCTTTCTTTTACACAAAAATATACATATATAAATATATATAGATAGATATATATATATAGAGAGAGACCGAGAGAGGAAGAGGAAAAAGAGTAGAAAGATGGAGACTTTTAAGTCTTCATAGAAACGAGTGATGTGCGCAAAGAAAGAAGAAGAAGTAGTAGATAGTTCAGAAGCCCTTGTTAGCATTGAAAGAAATGTAAAACATATTTGGAACATTAAGACATATTTGGAGCCTGTTTCAGGCTTTCAATACTTCATTGTATCGAATTCCAATTGTATTTGAGTGGTGTAGAGATATTTTCTCAAGGAGAATAATAAATTGGGTTTAAACAATATTATCAAAAAAGTATTGGAATAACCCTTGTTCGTCTAAGTAAAAACTGTAACATCTCCGTTTGTGGAGAGGTTTAAGAGAATTGATTTGGCTACCTATGTCAACAAAGTGCACTTACCTTTTCGGTCAAAGACCCATAAGTAACTGCAGATTTAAGCGTGCTTAGGCTGGAGTAGTGGAATGATGGGTGACCTTCCGGGGAGTGGTATGCGGAACCGTGTAACTGAGATCAAAACACGGAAAAAACTCGGGTGTTGATTGCAGGGACAGTAAACAAATCTCTCGAACCTCTCAAAAATAACGTACCGACCATCAGACAGTGGTGGAGCCCACGGGCGGAGTGAGATGACTCACCGGGATAGAAGGTCGTTTGTCAGATTCAAATCCTTCATGGACCCCGACCGTCAGACAGTGGTGGGGCCACGGGCCAATCTCTTAACACTCACAGAAACAGGTTCCAAAACTACAGTTAACAATCTTGCTGCCCTTAGGACAGAACTTGATGCATTCGTTGTCTCTACGGCAAGATGCATTGGTATCATAAATGTCCATTTTAGGTGTTACCGGAGAGTGTTGATTCCAGAAATAGCACACGTTTAGCTGACAGGCTGTTTCGGTTGGGAGACTTAGGAAGATTGGACTTTTATTGCTCGAAGAAGTTTTGAGTACAAGAGATGGTCTCGTCAAATAGCCTTAACGAGACGATATGCGAAACTAAAGTGAAAATAAATGAATAGAGGAGCGAATGCTTTTGCTGAGTGCAGAGTTGCGTGACTTTTGTGGCTTGGTCTTCAAGGAATGAAGACCTCGTCTTAAATAACTGAGTTAAGGCGGCTCTTTGCTGAATATTCTCCTCTCTCCGATTATGAAAATCTCCTTCTTCTCTTGATTTCTTTCCTTTTTTCGAGTGAGCGGTTTAATGCTCTTTCCTTTTTGCTAAAGGAGGCGCATTTCTCCTCAAGACTTTCTATTTTCGTGTGGAGGCTAGGGTTAGAAATGAGCCGGGCTTTTATATTGTTACTCATAGTGACGGGCTCAGAAAAATGTGTTCATTTCACCTCTAACAGAGAGGGCAAGCAGAAACAGTTATTCTTTCCATCAGGACATCCGCCGATGCAATTTACTTCTTCTTTGGCCATCTCTCTTGCATCAGTCAAAGAAGAACCTTCACAAAATACACATAACAAAACGTCAATAGAAAACCAAAGCAAAATATTATATCAAAGAAGAACTTATCATATAAGAAGAAGCATACAAAGTATTATGATTGTGAGGGAGAACAAGAATACAAGCTTGAGGGAAGTGTTCTCCATTTCTATTTGTAAATCTACACATATATTTTCTTGTTTGTTTTAATTGTGCACTAGGTGATTTCCCCGCGATCCGCGGGGTTCAGTTTATCTTTAGAGAAAAATTGATAAAACTTATTAATTTGGAGATGAAAAAACCATATTTTATAATCTAGTTTCATTTGAAATAAAAACTAATATGCTTATATTCAACAGATCAAACAACCATAATTATCTTCAGTTATCATAAAATTAAATATGTAAAATCAATAAAATTATATCAGTAGAATAAATAGATCATTTTTTGTATCCTTGCTATATATATATGCATGAAAACTTGTTTTTCTCTTCTCAACTGAATACTTGTTTAGCAGTTATGTGTGATTGGTTTTGATTTTAATGGTGGCAGAGAAGGACTGGGTGCTGATTTTAGAAGATTATTCTCTGGCTTGACCACATACATCATTCGATTCTATCCAGAAATAACTCTCATATTCATCAATAACTCTCAATCTCTACCACAATTTTTCTTCCTATCAATTCAAAGATTCATACCAATCAAGGAACATGATTTAGAAAAAAATAAATCCAAATGAAATCTCAGAATTAATCGGACTTGTATAGCTACGGAAAAAAAAACAAACACGTTAGTTCGATCTAATCAATTTTGAGTCAAACAGAAAATTCAGAAAACAATAGACCGATAGGCTGTTATAATCGGAACTAATGGTAAGCAAAGATTTAGTTACATCAAAAGTGAGTCATCACCACAAAGCTAAATCAAAAAGAGAAAATATTGTACACACTATCACTTGATGTTGTTTGATGTCTTCAAGCATATAGATAGTTATCATCATGGTCTCTTTTTCAAGCATATATGTCATGTTTATAAATTAAAAACAGATTAGAAAAATTAAACAAAAATAAGGAAAGATTAAAAAGATATGTGGATATACATAAAATATTTTTGCACAGCAAAAAGAAAAATTTAAAAAATTATAGAATTTTTCTAATATAAACTAAAAATATTTTACGCCATTAAAAAAATAAACTAAAAATATTTTACATATAAAAATAAAAATAAATTCCGAAAATTGAAAAAATTATGGTTTTTAAATTCTCTAAGTGAGATTTAAACATATGAATTATGATAACAACAAATTGAAAAAAATAAGCTATGTATATATGTAATAAAATAATTTTTTATTTTATGACAAAGAGATATAAATAAGTAATTTCATTAATGACAATTTGGACATTTTAATTCAAAAAGAATGAGAGAGATATATTCTTCAAAATTACTTCAAATAATAATATGTTCTTCAAGTATATATGTAGTAATCATCATCGCTCTCTTAAACATTCTGATTGCTTTATTTTGTTATTGAAAAGGGAAAAAAAACATTTGAATTAGGTTCTGTTTTGTTTGGAATATATAGTTTTAGTTTAATATAATATTGGATATACAGTTTATGTGTTTCTACCAAATATTTTAATGAAGGTTGCATAATCCTTTAGACCTTTCTATTGCTTCACTGCTCATTCATGCACTCCAAATAAAACCGATTCACATGCTTAGAATCCACCACCCTATTGCATGAAGTCTTGTGTTCAGCAACATTTCTTGTTTTTTTGCTTTGTGGGGTGCATAGATTTATAGTATTGGATTTCTACAATGTATTATCTTACGTTTTCTCTCGTCAGCAATCTACCAATTGAATTGATGTTATATAAATTAACCAATAAAGTTTTTTTCTGAAATTATTCAGTAAAGTTTCTATTGAAGTATAATTGTCGCTATCTATTTCAGCAACAATTAACCTTACTGACCTTAGAAAAAACAAAACAAAATCAGAGAAATTATTACAATGATCAATCGTGTTTGAAGAAATTGTAGTTGCGACTTCATGATCTTCGAAACTGCACATCACCATGCTCGTGGCTTATTATTATACAATTGTTTTTTGCCAGCTACAATTATATATAGTTCTAAAATCAGCATTCCATATTTCATTTCTTCTAGTTTCCCTAAGTAACTTGTTGAGCA
>OVBJ01000970.1:0-37145 GCA_900406535.1 Noccaea bulbosa | reverse complement strand
GTAGACCTAACCGGTAGATCACATCGTCTGGAGGTTAAAATCGTAATCAAATCATGCATTTTTTTGTTTGTTCATAAGGGGGTGTGGGGTCTCTTTTACTGTACAAGAGGTTAGTTTTGCAATTGATTTTTGTTGTGGTCTAGTCCCCTAGTTAAATTCATGTTTTGGTCTATATTTGGCAATTCTCTCGAATTAAAACTATACCATATTTAAAACTTTATTATTTTAATTTAACTACTGTAATTATTTTAATTTAATTTTAAAAATCATATTATTATAGTAATAATCTACAATATTTCTTCGTATAATGATTTCTAAAACTTTTTAAAATAATGATTTTAACTATTAGCCTGTAACCGTACTATTATCTGATCCTAAATTTTACATGTATATTTTGGATTTTTTTCTTTATATACGATAGAGACCTATCGTTAATCGATTCTTATCCATTATAATTCTATCATTTGCATGTATTGTTCTCTCTTAATTCTATAAATAAGTAAATGAAAAAAAAAATATACACAAATTTATAAATAGATTTTATGAATATACTTTATTATAATTTTTTTTCTTTGATTTGTTAAAGTTTTTAAATAATGAATTTTTACTGAAATTTAAAAATTAATTTGAAAAAGTAACTTAAATACAGAAAATGAAAAGTCATGCAACAATTAAAGTTTTTTTATTTTGTAAGTGATGTGCTGAAAAAGCTGATGTGTCAAGCTTTTGGATAGAGTTATTCATCTTTTATAGTATAGTATAGATGAGAGAGTAATTCACAGACTTAATTACGCAACCAAAGAAAATAATGGGACACAAATTCTTTTGGAAAAATTGAATAAAAAGAGAAAAGATATTTTGAGTTGCGACTACTACTTTTTACATTTAAACATTTTTTCTAGATCTTTTTAATTTATTTACTAAACTACCATCATTTCATATCCTTGAATACATAATATAGTTGAAATATTTTTTTATAATGCATAATCAAAACTTTTAAAGTAAAACAAATGTATTTAAGAAAATAAAAATTCAATTTCATTCCAATAAATGTTAGGAACATATATTTATTAAATACTTTTTGATATGTTCTATGACTGTAGAATATGTATTCTACAAAATCATTCGTTATATGGACTATAGAATACATAATCTATCGTTTCTCTATATTTTACGATAATGTATAATGTACATTCTACAAACTCTAGATATTCTACACTAGTATACATATTCTGCAAACTCTAAATATTTTACGTCTGTGTAGAATACATGTTCTACGTACTCCAAATGTTCTATGATGTGTAGAATACATATTCTATGTACTCCAATTATGATGCGTATAATTTATTCTCTTATTTGGTTTTGTAAAAAAAGAAATGATGAATAATTATAAAAGGAAAAAAAATGAATATTCATAAAAGGAAAATAAAATAAAATTAAAGGTATAGTTGAATTTTAATAATTTGGTATATTTATAATTTAAATGATGGTATTACTTTTATTTTAATTCTTTTAAAAAAAGACAATCAAGGTTCAAATATGGGAACTCTCAACGATGATCTCGGCACCAGAACAGGCGCACTGCAAAGTCAATCTGACCTCGACGCAGATGGAAACCCCATCATCCATCCCGTCGAAAGTGATGCGAACAACGGTCGCGTCAACCCTCCGCCGCCACAGGCTCCAGATGCAAAAGCTCCAGTCACCAATGCTGTGTTTATCGCGGTCATGCAAAGTTTTGCTGCTCAATTTGCCGAGATGCAAGCTCAGCAACAAAAGTACAAGGACAGGATCGATTCGCTCCAAATTACCGATGACGGACCAATTATCCCTACTGGCGGACTCTCTTCCAGACTCCGACAAAAAAACATCGCGGCAACAGGCTCCAACGCCGTGACGAACGGCGAAAAAGATATCGACCCAGAAGTGGCCAAGCTGCGCCACGATCTCGACGCAATCACCTCCAAAGTACACGATGCTACCAGTTCGGCACCCGAGATTGCCAAAATCCTTGCCGAGACGAAAAAGAGTCATTTCACTCGTCGGATCACCGCGATACCTCTAAAAGATCAAACAGCCCTCCGACTTCAATTATACAACAAAGGTGACGATCCTAGAGGTTGCGTGAGAACCTTTGAGATCACCATGAAAAGGCAAAAATATGCCTCTACAGAAGAACAAGACGCGAATTACTGCCA
Organism: Noccaea bulbosa; assembly: GCA_900406535.1. Lineage (NCBI taxonomy): Eukaryota > Viridiplantae > Streptophyta > Magnoliopsida > Brassicales > Brassicaceae > Noccaea > Noccaea bulbosa. The sequence goes on along the minus strand of OVBJ01000970.1, from coordinate 34,947 downwards.
AGTGTTCATAGAGCATATGAACAAAGACGCGATGAGCTGGTTTTCAAATCTTCCTGCTGGGTCCATCGACAGCTTCGACGATCTCAACACGGCATTCCTGAAACATTTTTCAATGTTTATGTAAAAAAACAGCACCAATCTTTTCACTATGGCACAGGAAAAAGATGAGCCACTCAGCGAATTCGTCAAAAGATTTAAAGCTGCAGCAGCAGAGCACTCAGATCTTCCCGGCGAGATGGGAATCAAAGCTCTTGAAAATGGGCTTTGGTTCAAATCAAAGTTAAAAGAGAATCTGATGGTCGACGAACCTGCAACTCTCCAGGATGCTTTTCACAGGTCCCAAAAATATGTTCTCGTCAAAGAATGTAAGGCACACCACTTGAAGATCCATGGAATGACCAAATAGTCATCTCGTCAAAAGAACAAAAGAAAATCTTCTTATAAAGCTCCACGACGCGACGAAGAAGACAACGATCATACCAAATGGTGTAGCTTCCATGGACGAACCGGTCATGTTACAGAAACTTGTAGGCATCTTATCAGCAACATGATACAAGAGTACAACGAAGGAAATACTCCCCAAAGCCAAAGTAATGTTGAATGCCGCGATCAAAATCGACGAGCTGCAAACCAGCGCCGACGTAAAAATACGTTGCGCCGAGACCAATACAACAATGATGCTCCGAAGCAGAACGGCAACGATGCCGAGAAAAACGTGCCTCCACCACTCCGTCATCCAGACGATCTGCTTTCACCGCCGAAACGGCAAGTCTATTGATAGAATCGGCACACAAAATCGAGCTCGTCAAAGAGCAAGTTAAAAAAAAAAGAAAAAAAAAAAACGAGCTCTCCAAAGAGTGAGCTTCGTAAAAAAAAAAAAACGAAAAAAAAACGAGCTCGTCGAAGAGTGAGCTCGTCAAAAAAAAAGAAAAAAGGAGGGAGTAGTACTCCCCCACTCATTGTAACAAACTACATATTGCTTGATACCGGCATGGGTACGTAGACAGCCTTGCAAAAGGTTTAGCTATAACTCCAATAAAATTTTATGATCCATCTGACGAGATCGGAATTGTAAAATTTTATTATTCACCTTCAATGGGTACACAACGACGTTCTGGCTAAACGTTCAGCGAAACAAAAACAAAACTATACAGACTGATCATCTTGTGGTGTTAGTCGACGCAAAGTTTCGGGTCCAAACCGACGGGAACGCCTCCAGATTTTGGGTGAGCCCGAAAGGTCTGAAATCTGGAGGATGAAGTCGAAGAAAGACGAGAATTTGTATGTTTCTGGGTTAAATTTCTCAGACTCATAATGGAATAAGCTGACCAAAGTCGTCACGTCCCAAACCGGCGGGAATAGTTTTTTCAAATCTAGGGGTGAGCCCGAAAGGTTCTGAAGTCTGAAAGTCGAAGTCGAAGATGACGAAACTGTCATGACCTCTGCAAAAACAGAGAGGACACCTCAAAAGAACAAAAGTATTGTCTCGTCAACACTTTGAGAGAACAATTAACCTTGTCAAGAATATCATGCTTAAAAAGACTAATGATCACGGCGAGAGTAATGATATAATTGTTACGTCAAATGCATCAAGCATAAATAAAAACCCTCCGAGACAATACATGGGAGCAGAGATCGAAAAGATCTAACAGGATGTGAAATTACTTATCCACCATCTCGGCATCGCTGATTTTTCGAAATCTTGCGATGACGACATGAACATCTTTATCTCTTTGCCGAAATGCTTTTTTCTCTTGCCGAGATATCTTCTGAGCTTCTCTCACGAGATCTTCGAACACAGGCATGAGTGTACAATTCATCACGTCAAACCCGATCTAAAGTGTAGGAGCAACTCTCTAAACTGAGAACGTTGACAAAATACTTTGTTGACGAGAAGGTAATGAATTACTTCGTCAATGAATCGTCACGACCTATCATGTACAACTCGGCCAAAAGTGTTGAAGCATCTAATAAATTATGATTCGCCATTCTCTAACTTGAGAAGGTTAGCAAATTACTTTGTCGACGAGAAGGTAACGAATTACCTCGTCGACGAATTGTTACGACACATCGCGTCAAATCCGGTTTAAAGCATCAGAGCAACTCTCCAAAGTGAGAATGAAAAATACTTCGTCGACCAGAAGGTAACAAACTACCTCATCGATGAATCGTCACGACACATCGTGTCCAACTCGGCCTGAAGTGATGAAGCATCTAATAAATGATGATTCATCAGTACTCTCTAAATTGAGAAGACATCTTGCAAACCACTTCGTCTACAAGTGCTCGGCATAACTACTTCGTCAATAAAAAATCAATGATCTCGGCATCGACGAAAGGTCAACAAATCATTTCGTCAATAGATCGATTTGTTGACAAGGAATAAGAGATGCCATGCCGAAGTGAGATCAAAAGCGTTTGATGAAATCGTTACCTCCTTGAAGAGCCGCTGTCAAGTCCGAGACGAATTCTCCTTGACGAACCGCTTTCAAGTCCGAGATAAAGTATAAAATCCTCCTTAACGAGCCGCTTTCAAGTCCGAGATGAAATATAAAATTCTTCTTGGTGAGCCGTTGTCAAGTCCGAGACGCATGATTGATCCTCCTTGACGAGCTGATGTCAAGTCCGAACGAAATCATCACGGCAGTTTATTCTCCTTGACGAGCTAACGTCAAGTCCGAGAGAAATTGTTGAAAGCATATTCTACTAGTGTACAAGATTACGTCGACGTACTTTTTTCCTTTTTTATGGTTTTTATCCCATAGGGTTTTTCCATATCAAGGTTTTAATGAGGCGGTACGAATCTAAAGTCAATAACGCAGGATCACATCGGAAACGATCTAGAATCGGCACTGCATAATTGTTATTAATAGCTCTTGAGCTCATCTCTTATACATGAAGTTAGCTGAGACCAAATTGCATTTGACTCGCCAAAATGGGGGGGACTTATTGTTGATGGTGAAATGAGCACATTTCCTTGAGCGTATCACAATTAATAACATTATGCAAGTCTGGCCCGTTTTCCACTTCTACCTGCTCAAAGAAAATGAAGTACTTGTAGACAAAGACTACATCCTAGAAGAAAGGAAAGAGATCAACACCAAAGAAGAATATTTCCAAAAGAGAAAAGGAAAAATATTTGATGAAGCCGATCTTCTCTCACTATATATTGAAGACCCCTCATTCCTTGAAGACCATTCACAATCCCTGCAATCACTGAGAGCAGAGAGGCAAAACTCTAGCTATAATTCGTCCTTTGTTTCTATTTTATCTTAGTCTCTTTGTATTCATCTCGGCAAACCTTGTCGCCGAGTTTTATCACCCTTTGTAATCTTTGAACTTTGGTTGATCTAATAAAAGAGTCTCTCCTAAACTTCACATCTCTTATCTAGCACTACTGTGGTATTTTGAGAATCAACAATTGTCATATTAGTTTATGGTATAAATCAATTTACTTTAAGCGTTGAAATTATCTAATTATTATCATTTGGCCAGTCGAAATGGGGTCTTCTTTTAGACCTATTAGAAAATCCGGTGAGTGTGCTATTCGATGTTAGTGGTAGAATTAGCACATGCCCTTGAACCAATTACAATTAATAATATTATGCAAATCTGGTCCGTTTTTCACTTCCACCTCCTCAAAGAAAAGAAAAGACTTGGAGATAAAGATTACTTCTTTGACAAAAAGGAAAGATATCAACATAAAGAATAATATTTCCAAAAGAGAAAATGAAGAATATCTTGATGAAGCCGACCTCCTCTCACTATATATAGAAGACCCCTCGTTCCTAGCTTGAAGATCCATCCGAAACTCTTTACAATCACTGAGAGCAGAGAGGCAAAACTCTAGCTATAATTCGTCATTTGTTCTTAGTTTATCTTAGTCTCTTCGTATTCAACTCGGCAAACCTTTTCGCCGAGTTGAATCACCCCTTGTAATCTTTTGATCTTTGATTGATCTAATAAAAAAGTCTTTCCTAAACCCACATCTCATATCTAATACTATTGTGTGATTTTGAGATTCAACAATCGGCAGTTACATTCAACATATGGATTAGTTGTTGAATCTCAAAATAGCACAATAGTATTATGGAAGAGATGTGGGATTTAGGAGAGACTCTTTATTAAGATCAACCAAAGTACAAAGATTACAAAAGGGTGATTCGTCTCGGCGAATCGGTTTGCCGAGATGAATACGAAGAGAAAAAGATAAAAGAATAAAAGTGTAGCTAGGGTTTCGTGTTTGGCTCCTTTGCTCTCAAGGATTTTCTTATTGTCTTCAATGAATGAGGGGTCTTCAATATATAGTGAGAGGAGGTCGGCTTCTTCAAGATATTCTTCCTTTTCTCTTATGGAAATATTCTTCTTTAGCGTTGATCTCTTTCCTTTCTTCTAGGATTTAGCCTTTGTCTCCAAGTCTTTCCTTTTCCTTGAGGAGGTGGAAGTGGAAAATAGGCCAAGCTTGCATGATGTTATTAATTATAACGGGCTCAAGGAATTGTGCTAATTCCGGTACTAACAATAGTCGGGTGTTAAAGATCGTATTACCCCTAGTAATATGTTGCGCCGAGATCAAAACACCAATGACGCTCCCAAGCAGAACGACAACGACACAGAGAAGAACGCGCCTCCACCACTCCTTAATCTAGATGTTCTACCTCCAGCGATGAAACGGCAAGTCTATTAATAGACTTGGCACAAAAAACGAGCTCGTCAAAGAACAAGCTCAAAAAAAAAAAAAAACAAGCTCGTCAAAGAACAAGCTCGAGAAAAACAAAACAAAAAATCGAGCTCGTCAAAAAAATAAAAAAAGAAGGGAGTAGTACTACCCCTACTCGTTGTAACGAATTACGAATGGCTTGATCCCAATTTGGGTACGTAGGCCGCAAAAGGTACAACTATAACTCCAATAAAATTTTATAATCCATCTGACGAGATGAGTATTGTAAATTTTTTATTATTCACTTTCAAAGGGTATACGTCAACGTTCTGGCCAAACGTTCGACGAAACAAAATAAAAACCGAGCTCGTCAAAAAGCGAACTCGAGAAACAAAAACAAAACTATACGAACTGATCATCCATGAGGGGTAAGTCGACGCGAAGTCGTCACGTCCAAACCAGAGGGAAACACCTCAGACCTGAGGATGATGTCGAAGAAAGACTAGGATTCACATGTGTCTAGGTTAAATCCTCAGACTCGTTACACGAAAAGTCGACCGAAGTTTTTACGTCCCAAACCGGCCGAAATATTTCCTTCAGATTTAGGGGTGAGCCCGAATGGTCCCGAAGTTTGAAGGTCGAAGTCGAAGATGAAGAAACTGTCATTGACCTCTGCAAAAACAGAGAGGACACCTAAAAAAAACAAAAGTATTGTCTCATCAACACTTTGAGAGAATGATTTAACCTCATCAAGAATATCATACTTAAACAAGAGTAATGATCATGGCAAGAATAATGATTTAATCGTTTCTTCAAATACATCACGTCAAACCCGGCCTGAAGTGTCGGAGCAACTCTCTAAACTGAGAACGTTGACAAAATACTTTGTTGACGAGAAGGTAATGAATTACCTCGTCAACGAATCGTCACGACATATCATGTCCAACTCGGCCAAAAGTGTCGAAGCATCTAATAAATGATGATTCATAATTCTCTAAAGTGAGAAGGTTAACAAAATACTTCGCTGACGAGAAGATAATGAATTACTTCGTCGAAAAATGACACATAGCATCCAACTCGGCTTGAAGTGCCGACCCATCTAATAAATGATGATTCGTCACAACTCTATAAATTGAGAAGACATCTTGCAAACCACTTCAGCAACGAGTGTTCGGCATAACTATTTCGTCAATGAAAAATCAATGATCTCGGCATCAACGAAAGGTCAACAAATTGTTTCGTCAATAGATCGATTTATTGACAAGAAATAATGCCATGCCGAAGTGAGATCAAAAGCATTCGACAAACGTGCAATCTCCTTGACGAGTTGCTGTCAAGTCCGAGATGAACAATCTATTCTCCTTGACTAGCTGATGTCAAGTCCGAGAGAAGCAGTTAATCCTCCTTGATGAGCTGATGTCAAGAGAAGTCATCAAGGGAATTTATTCTCCTTGACGAGCTGAAAGTCAAGTCCGAGAGAAATTGTCAAAAGCACATTCTACTTGCGGACAAGATTACGTCAATATACTCTTTTCTCTTTTTATGGTTTTTATCCCATAAGGTTTTTCCATATCAATGTTTTAACGAGGCGGTACAAATCTAAAGTCAATAACGCAGCATCGCGTCGGAAAGGAGTTAGCATCAGCATTGTTATTAATAGCTCCTGAGCTCCTCTCTTATACATGAAGTTCGCCAANGGGGGGGGGGGGGGGACTTAGTGCTGGAATTAGCACATTCCCTTGAGCCCATCACAATTAATAACATCATGCAAACCCGACGACCCGTTTTCCACTTCCACCTCCTCAAAGAAAAGGAAAAACTTGGAGATAAATACTACTTCCTTGACAAAAAGGAAAGAGATCAACACAAAGAAGAATATTTCCAAAATAGAAAAGGAAGAATATCTTGATGAAGCCGACATCCTCTCACTATATATAAAAGACCCCTCATTCCTTGAAGATCCATCTGAAACTCTTTACAATCACTGAGAGCATAGAGGCAAAACCCTAACTATAATTCGTCCTTTATTTTTAGTTTATATTAGTCTCTTCGTATTTATCTCGGCAAACTTTTTCGCCGAGTTGAATCATCCCTTGTAATTTTTTGAGATTTGGTTGATCTAATAAAAGAGTTTCTTTTAAACTCACATCTCATATCTAATACTGTGTGATTTTGAGATTTAACATTCGACAGTTACATTCAACATATGGTGGATTAGTCGAGTTTTAAAGATCGTATTACCCCTAGTAAAAAAACATTATGAATTGTTTGAGTATATGTTTATCATAAACAAAATGTTTAAAACTTTAAATACATATATATAACTATTTGGTGCGACTTTTGACCTATTCATGACTTTTTTAGTTATCAATTTGATTACAATTTGTCAAGGACACATAAATGAAACAAAGGTTTAATAAAAAAAATAAAAATAAAAGAGTTTTCAGATAAGATTCAAACATTTGTGGTAATGTCCTTGACAAGTTGTAATAAATTTGAGAATCAAAGTCACGAATGGGGGTGAAAAGGCTGCCCAAACATCAGTTGATAAGCTTAATCATAGTCTTTTTTCAAGTACGTAATCGGAAGATGAGATAGAGAACACAATGGTAAGATTATTTTGGCTGCCGGCTGCTACCACTTGATTAAATAGAACTAACGTTCACGTTAAACACTTCCCATTTTTTTATGCATAAGATTATATTCTGAAGTGTATCTTTTAGATGTTTCGTGGGGACTCCGTTTAAGTAATCGTTCTTAATTATTTCAGTCATATACACCCGCGTAGCTACTTTCTATAGATTTAGTCGGTGTAGATAAAAGAGCTGCAATTAAAATAAGTTATAATAACCACGATTTTATTTACCTTTCGGATCTTGATAAAGGTGGACCAATTCCAAATCATGGATTCGATTAGTGAGACAACATGGTTTCCTTATTTTATAAAAAAAAACGATAAATAATGGTACACAAATGGAAAAAAATAATGCTTACTTGTTTATGTGACTGAAAACAGTTTAAGTTCAAAAACAAAAAAAAAAAACCTAAAAGTTTGAAATATCAAGTAAAGTCATGAAACACGTGGGAACAATTTAAATACCTAAAAGATAGATGTGAGACAGTTTTGATTGTAGTATGGAGCAATTCGACGTCGTTGACTCATGGATTTCTCTACATGTCTACATTCATTCATTATTATACTATCTAAGTATTTAAAATGTGTGGCTGTTTATTGTGGTTAATTTTTAATATACATGCTTACAAAGTGTAAACTCATTAATTTTTTCTTTTAATCTTAAAATATGTGTCTGCAAGTGTTTCATATATACGTCCATAATGTATATCACCATTTATAGTCTGATGAATAGTTTATAAATGAAAGTTGGATGACAACAAAAATATTTAGAGATTTATTTTTTTGGTTTTAATCGAATATATAAGTTTTATGAATTGGATATCACATCATTGTTTATGAATAGTTTATTATATAATCCAGTATTAGTTGAATCTTGAATTGTGTTCGCTGTGAGCCTGTGACCCATTCTCGGATAGATTTGTAGCATATCTTTATTTCTGTATGGGATTTTTTTTCGTATTATATATTCTATGCCTATGTATGATGAGCTGACAAAAACGAATAAAAGAAATTATCACCATGACATGGTTCCCATCTATGTATGAATGAATGCAAATGAAAGAAAAATAAAAGAAATGAAAAGAGAAAGTCATTTCTCCCATCTGGTTAATTGTTTTGAGCATGTGATGATAATACCTACACGTCACAGAATCGAAAGAAGTAACGTGCACCGGACGAAATGATTACAATTTAATTAGAGTAACCAATTGGAATGCGAGAACAAATATGTTGTTAAAATCTATATAATTAGAGAATTTTTTACGATATTCACGTCAGCAAATAAATAAAAATATAAAATTAAATTAAAAATATTTATTTAATATATTTACTCATATTTTTTACATACTAATATTTAAAACATATATTAAATAAATAAAAACAAATCAAGTAAAATGTAAAAAAATTACAAATCAAACCTTCAATTAAAAACCGTACAAGTCAATTCTATAAAGTCATAGTCACCCACAATTTAGCATTTCCATTTATTTATGACGAAATTTAAAATAATTTTCTTGCAAAAAAATACGCAAACAAATTTTTTTTTTTTAAATTTAATCTTGAATTTATAAAATATACAAGTTAAATCTGTAAAATTAGAAGTTACCGCTGAATGGACTATCTATCTATAATGTCGATGTGGCCGAAATGAATTCTGATTAAAAACTAACACAACACAGTTTTGGGAAGAAGATAACGAAATTTGGCAATAATCTTAGAAATTGTATGTTATTTTATTAATATACAAACAAAACAAGAAAAAAAATACTTCATGACATTTTTTTTTTGTTGGCCAAACTACTTCATGACATTTACAAACTCTTATTTCTTCTCACCTTCTCTCATCTCACTTTCTCTACTTCTTCTCCGATGTCATTAACTAATGAACAAAAAAAAAAAAAAAATTCAAAATCAAGAATATATCTAATACTCTCTCTGATTTTGAAAGAAAAATTCACACATATTAAAAATAGGAAAAATTGGCAAACTAGACACTTTTTAAGATTATAATTCGGAAATTAGGCACATGAGAATTTTAAATTTGAGAAAAAGACAAATTAGAGAGAGAAAAAAAAATTTAATACAGAATTAACTCTAGGAAAGAGAGAGAAAACGAGAGTTGTGGCGAAAAAAAATCTTTGGCGTTTTGTACACGTCGGTAACCGGGCGACAGAGTGCGTGTACAAGTGGACGATTATTGGTGACTAGGCGACTTGTTTATTTTTGCATAGAGGTGGGCTTTATCGGTATGGCCTCCACATAGAGGTGGACTTTATCGCTCAGTTTGGGCCATAAAAGAAGAGTTTGGTTTTCAAAATTCCGAAAACATGTAAAGCCGTAGAGGCTGATGAAGTTACCAAATTACGAGGTAAAATTTTGGTTAATGGGTGGAAGAGATTAGACGTTAAACAGAGATTGGCGCCAATTTTGCCCCAAATTAAACCCTAAAAACTGAAGAATCTAGATTAGGAGAATTAAAAGTGGACGTGATTTTGGGAAAGTGAATACTGTCTTCTTGGGATGTTTCCGAAATCAGAAACTGGGAAATTTAATGATGTCGGCGAAGAAGAAGCAGGTAACTGATGTTGTTGTTTACCTGTACACCTCTATATATCTCGTTTAATTTGTGCGTACTTAAGTGGCGTTTTTAATGCGCAGTTGTAGCGGATGATAATATTATCCTCGTCGCGGGAACATGGATACGGCAGCCAAACGGGTTCTGGACTTCAAATTGGACATGTCTAGGATGGGTAGGTCTGTTAATTGCCGAAAAAATGAAGGAATTGATGAACTGAGGACGAAAGTCAGCGATGCGTACGATGTCGACCGCAAAGTGGTTTCAGTGGAATTAACTTACTATGTTTTCGCTGAAAAGCATGTAAACGCTTCTGAAGCAATCGTGATTACAGAAGCTTTTTGTCTCTGCACAAGGCCGGCAAGTCCCGCAATTGTTTGTGACGTTGAGAGAGATGGTGGGAGAGGAGCTTGCGATTATGAGACCGAAGCCGAACGTGAGAGATGGATTATCAATTCAAGAACTTAGTAATGGGTTAGAAAATGATGTAGAGCAAACTACATCAGATTGGATTTTTGGAGAAGGCGAAGATGATGAATTTCTAAGGGCAGTTGATGCAATGGAAGCAAAAGCATTGGTAGTAAAAGGATCGGAAGTAAAAAGGATGGGGATAGGAGCAGATGAGAGTGGACGGAACAAAGAGTACAAAGATGGAATGGGGTCAGATGACGTGCCAGATGTTGAGGAGGGTGACTACGACTATGAGGATGGCGAGTATGACTGGGACTGGTGGACGGAGTATGTGAGAAACGACGGGGAAGGGGAAGCGGCTGTGAAGAACAGAGGATTAGTAGGCAGTGACGGCGATGATGATTTTGTAGAGCAACCACGAGTTTGTAACTTAGGGAAATGGATAACCAGGATAGCAGCTGTTGCTGCGCCAAATTTGTGTTTTAGTGAGAAATGGAGTTGTAATGATGATGAAGATTTTTGTGAGTATCCACCACTGCGCAAAAAGAGGGAAGAGAAAAACAAAGGACATGGGGGCGGGGATTTTGTCCTGGAAACGCCTCACAAACCAAAGGAGTACCCGCATAGTGTCTTCAGGAAACGCGAGGCTGACTATTACGGCGACGATTTCATTGATCCGCCTTCTGCTCCTGCATCCGGCGTAGAGCTTGGTCCGGCAAATCTGAGGAAAGGAATTCGACTAACCGAAATATATGGTTTCGAAGATGTGGAGCCTATGTTCGACGACATGGGTGATAAGAGCCCCTTAACAATTCACGATTTGGACTTAGCATACGAGGATACAAATATATTCGTAGGCAGGCTGTTCAAACACAAGGTCCATTTCAAAACCACGCTAGCTATATATGCACTTAAGAACGTATTCCATTTCAGGTACCACAAACACGCGCATAACTATACTGCTGCTAGGTGCATCTCAAAAAAATGTGATTGGAGAATCATGGCGAAGCAAGTTGGTGAATCGCAGACGTACGAGGTCAGAAATGCACATTTGGAGCATGTTTGTGACGTAGATGCTAGAGGGTCGTATACAAAACACGCAACAGCGAAAGTTATAGCAGCATTGCTTAGATCGAAATATGAATTGTGTGTTGGACCACGCGCTAGGGATCTTCCGGCGTCAGTACTAAAGGAGCATCGGGTGTTTGTTTCGTATTGGAAGTGTTGGAAAGCGAGAGAACTTGCAATCGCGGATGCACACGGGACAGAGGAGGATTTGTACAAGTTATTACCGAAGTACATGTACTGTATCTTCTGAAGTACGCCAATCCAGGCAGCTTATGCCATCTGCATACGGAGGTGGATGACAAAGGTGCACGTAGGTTTAAATTTGCCTTCGTGGCACTTAAAACTTTTATCGATGGATGGAAACATCTTCGCAAAGTCGTGGTAGTCGACGGAACTCATATATTTGGGATGTACAGAGGTGCAATACTAACCGCTTCCGGACATGATGCAAATTTCCAAATATTTCCTTTAGCGTTTGCAGTGGTTGACAGCGAGAATGACGAGTCTTGGCTATGGTTTTTTTAGAAGCGATGGTTTGGAACTTGCCATGATTTCGGACAGGGCTCTGTCGATAGCTACAGCGAAGGCAGTACACTATCCGCTAGCACATCACGGTAACTGTCTTATACACATTCAGAGGAACGTCAATCAGAAGTTCACCAAACGTAGACAGAAGTACATTGTCAGCGTAGCAGGGGAGGCATACACGAAAGCTAAGTTTAAGAGAGTATACGAGCTGCTGAAGGAAACTGATGTGAAGTGTTGGAAATACATGGAGCTGATAGATGTTCGAGTTTGGGCAAGAGCCTACTTTGAAGGAGATCGATATAACCTGATGTCTAGTAACATAGCTGAACCCTTGAACAAAGCTCTGCTCCCTGCTCGTGGCAGCCCTGTCGTCGCTGTGATAGAATTCATAAGGCACATGCTAAGGAGGTAGTTCGTGAGTAGACAAAAGAAAATAGAGAAGATGGATGGAGAGGATATTCCACTGACTGTTGATAAAGAGATGTTGAAACAGTTACATCTATCAACTACTCTCACCGTAAGAAAACTATCTCAGTGGGATTACGAAGTCAGTCTTAACCACAGGTCACACCTTGTCTCACTAGAGAAGAGGATATGCAGTAGCGGGGAGTTTCAGATGCTCTAAATACCTTGTCGGCACGCCATTGCCGCTGCAACTCGTCGAGGTATGCCGTACAAGTCGTTTGTAGACAACGCACATAAGATGGGTCGGTGGTCAGACACTTTATAGGGTACCATACTCCCTATATCGGATCCAGACGACATCGACATGTCTAGTTACATAGAGGGCGCGCAAGTTTGCCCCCCGATGGTGAAAATACCTCCTGGAAGACCACCGAAAAGAAGGATTGCTTCAATAGGCGAATATAAGGTGCAATTTAGTTATGAGAAAAGTTATAATAACTAGTTAGATGTCTCTTTCACTAGGCGTATGTAGTGTCGTTCTGATAATTTTTCTCTTGCCCGCCGATATCTTATTAAGGTGCCATCAGTTAAAAAGAAGAAACCAAACAAATGCGGGCGATGCGATACTAGTGGACATAACCGGGCGACTTGCGTCAAAGAGCCGCTGGCTTGAACATAACCATGAATTGACGTTGCAGTATAAAACAACAATGCGACGCTTGTTAGTATTTTGTATAAGCTCATGTATTTTACTTTTGTGTCGTAATTCTCCCGTACACCAATAGGTGGTGTACGTAATCTGTGCCCGTACACCAAAAGGGGTTGTACGTATTTTGTTCCCGTACACCAAAAGGAGGTGTATGCATTTTGTTCCCGTACACCTCTACGTTGTGTACAAGTTGTCTTCCCGTACACCCCGTACACCTGTAGGGTGTTTAGAGATTCTCGGCACCAGTTAAGTACATTAGTATGTAAATTATGACGACGCAACAAACTCGTGGGAGAATGATTGTTACATTATTTTAAAATATTGGGTACATTAGTTAGGAGAATGATCGTTACACTATTTTAAATTATCAAGTAAATGTTATCATAAATACAAACCGAAAATGCAACAAACTCTGCAATTAAGGTGGTCAAAAGGTTATATTTAATCGCGTATCGAGTACTCTAAAATGCAACCCGTATACTTACTTCTCGAATGGGAGACCCTCCACTCGCTTAATATACACCCAACCACAGGCCCATGGGAAAGACTCCACTGGTAGGAGAATTGCTCAGCCTCTCTCCCGTACGCAATACAGTACAGTTTGACGTCTGAAGGCAGGACGAGCATGTGCCGGTGTGTTGATAGGAAATGGTTCCAATTTCTCCAGTTGAAGTTGGAGACGACGGCGCCGCTGATCTGGGCCCAGGCTCCCTCGGCAAGACCCTCAAAGCGGTCATAAGCCTGTCTATTCACAGTTGCATGTATCTTCGTTCCCTGTGACGGAGTAAAATATTTTAAAAACATCAACATGACATACAAACTTCCACAAATGGCAGGACAAACATAACATGAGAGTTACTCACTTCTTTGTCAACCATAATGAAATCCAGCATCGGCATGAAGGACGAGTCCATCCCCTCAACCCTCCTGAAAACCTTTACTCTGATGGTGACGGGTTTCCGATTGATGTAGGGGGAAATAAGATCGGCTACAGGAGAATACATATTATGAGTAGGGTGTTGATGGTTTTTAGAGAAGCCGTTAGAGACAATACTTAAACCGAGGAGATAGATGATGTTCAAAAGCCGCCTACAAAATTGCGTCGGTTTAGGGAGTGCAGTTACTCATGTATTAAATGGGGAACAATAGCGTTTTTGCACGGATTAATATTCACAAATGCTTATGAACAGGGTAAGTGTAGGCGAATTAGGCCCAAGTGTAACAATTTGGACGATTTCACTTAATATTTCATTGACTCTATAAACAACTACATGTAGTGGACGGTTGGCAGGTATCCATCAAATCGGTTATTTATATAACGGGATATACAGATATGTAGCTTATGTTATTTGAAATATATAATGTCACACACTTGTTTTGCGAGGTGAAACATGTAGCACGTGTTACATCGGTGAAAGTAAATGTTCTCATAAATACAAACCGGAAACGTAACAAACTCGTCGGCGAGGTATTGAAAACTTTCCGGGGTGAGGTTATACTCCGAGGGTGCAAACCACCATAGATCGGCCTCGAACTGGCGACCATAACTCTGTGCCCTCTCATCCTCGAGGCGTAACCCTGTGACGTTAGTGAACAAGTGGAATATAACACTTGCCTTCTCGTGCTGTCCTAAACATACGCGGAAGATCGCCGCCGCAATTGCTCCGAGAGGATACGTTGACTCAATTTGGACTAAAAGCGCGAGTCCTTCCTCGTAATCTGTATAGTTTGCTACAAGGTTTAGACCTTCAATGTACAACGCTTGCTGGTTTCCCACCGATATGCATCTCCTGAATATATTCCGAAACCTCCCGACTTACATTTCGATGGCATCTCGATTGTTGTGGAAGACCGGAATGACGTTGCAACTTTTGAGGACAGCATGAGAGAAGACCATCTCGTTACTCCGGCGACCAGCTCGAATGAAAGGGCCTAGATATTTGATAGACCCTCTTCCGACCAGCTCTATGATCCGAGAAAGGATATCGTCCGGAAGGAAGGGAATCATCGACGGGTTTAGTTTTTTAGATACACCAATTGATTACTAACAACATCCTCTTATCTTAGGTTGGAGTAAAAGTTACATTAGAGCAAATGTATGACGTTTGGTGGTTGGGGAGACTAGTTAACATAAATGGTAAGAGACAACTTAGTCACAACGTAATTGTTAACCCCAAGTAGACCCTAAGCACAACATGACACACAATAGCCCTAACTGAGCTAACCAGTTACGGCCCACTAGCCCAGCCCATTAAGGTTCCCACACAAAATCCCCCAAAATCTAGGGTTTGCAAACATCTCCGCAGTTAGAGGCGAATCAGAGGCAATAATCATTGATCCGGTCTACGTGGAACAACGATTCCTGGTAAGTCCCCGTCGACTTTTAGTCGGAATCCTTGATTTATGTATGCTCGCCGGGAATTGATATGGTTATTCGACTTCTTTGTTTAACTCGCATTTACTTGTTTGAAGCGCTTTTACGGAAAACTACGATGTGCGACAGATACGATCTAGACCACTACGAAACCAAGAAGAACAGGGCGCATATTGAAAGGGTTATGTAGATGAGAGAATGCGGCGTTGGATTAATGCCCTGGTGTCCTTGCGGCGAGGCTCTCAAGGAGCAATTCTATGAAGGAGAGAAATACTGGATGTGCGAGAAATAAAAGGTTTGAAATCATACTTACCCTGCGTAATGCTTAGAACTCACTTACTGGATTCTGACTAACTGTATGACTTCTTCTTCAATTTTCTCCTTCACAACTCAGTTTGACAGCTTCCTTCATTACCGTGTACTGTGGGATACTGCCGTTACAGAGGACATCGAAAGGCTGAAGGAGAAGAACAAAGAGCAGAACAAAGCACTGAGGGAGTTACACTTTGAGCTTGACCAGACGAATAGGAAGATGCGAGCTGATAAAGAGGCAAAGATTAAAGAGGTCGGAGAAGTGTAATTGCACCCAAAAAAAGGTGTACGATTTACTTAGGCAAATGCCTTGCGGTTGCAAGGGGTGCAAGCATACTGTCTACACTGCTTTGCATAAGAATATGTAAGTTCACGGTTCTGTCATCTTAATTCACCAAGTACGTTTGTCGGCATGTTATGTTTATGTTGATGAACCTTATTATCGGTATGTATGTTGATGAACCTTATTATCGGTATGTCGTGCGGAGATCCTTATTTTGTGGATGTTATGGGATTTCGTGGACGTTGCATAATATTATGGTTGTTCCCCTTATATGGTACATTGACTGCCAAAGTCTGTGGACGTATGTTTGTAACATTAACGGGTAAATAATCCTTAAAAAATGTAAAACTTAACATACTATACGAGTTCGCAATAAAACTTAAGAACAAACGTCTTCACAAAAATAGATAAAGTTTACAATACCAAAGTCTGCGAAACATAGTTAATACATTACAAGAGAATGGGAGTTGCGTTTTTGCGAGTAGTTAAGCGTCCATTGCGTCAGCATACACACCAGGTATCTCCGGATCGAACCAGAAGCGGTTGTATGCTCCTACATTGACGATCATGTTCTCAACAGTCGAACTGCTAACCCCTGCAAATAGGATGGTCAACCTGTTAAATTCATTTCCGTACACCAACTCTAATACTCGTAATGCGATACCCCGTATACTTACTTCTGGACTGAGAGATCCTCCACTCGCTTAGTAGACACCTTACCCCAGGGCCATGTTGGCGAATCCACTGGTAGGAGAATTGACGAGCCACTTGTCCGTACGTAATACAGTACAGTTCGACATCCCTGATATGGTGTTTAAGAAACTAATTTCATTGATGGAACGAATTATGGCAATAGGGAAACAGAATTAGAAGCGTATACGAACCTCTCGTTCCGGATGATGAAAGGAATGGATTGCTCCGCGTTAACACTATTTACCGGAGGAGATAGCTTCCCAACGGTGTGGACAGTCCCTATCAGATCTGCGATTGACAAATACGGAAAATGCCAAATCAGCTATACCCAGTGAGAAGCAGAGAAACTGTCCTTCTATATACCAACTGATCTTAACGTCCTTTCACCTATAGGGTACGAAATATCGAAGAACCCGGAAATGAAATCCTCGAACGGCGTGAAGACGAAGAAATGGCGGTCCGATAACGATGGAATCGGAGTTACCATAGCGTCGTAGGGCAGGACGAGCATGTACCGGTGCGGTGAGCGGAAATGGTTCAAGTCTTTGAAGTTTGAGGTAGAGATGACGGCGCCGCCGATTTGTGCCCAGGATCCCTCGGGAAGAGCCACGAAACGGGCGTAAGCCTGGCTATTTACACTTGCATGTATCTTCGTTCCCTGAGATATAGTAAAATTTAGTAGCAGAAAACATCGACATGAACTACAAACTTGGACACACGAGAAGGATAAACAGAACGAGATAGTTACTCACTTCCTCGTCAACCAGAATGAAATCCAGCGTCAGCATGAAGGATGTGTCCATCCCCTCAACCCTCCGAAAAACCTTTGCTTTGATTGTCACGGGTTTTCGATTCTCCGAGGGGTTTATCAGAGATGCTAGTCTGGAATGCATTGTCGTAACGGTTCCATTTTTCTTATTCGGTGGTCTAGAAAAGCAAAGGAAGACGAAAGAGAGAATACTTAAACTAAAAAGATATAAGATGTTGAAAAGGTGCGTAAATGGTTGCGTTGTTTGAGAGAGAGAAGTTACTGACGTCTTTAATGGGTAGTTGCGTTTTTACACGGCAGAATATTCATCATTGCTATTGTAGAGTGTTGACATGATTATATTAGGCCCACATGTAAGACGGTTGACGATTTATTTGCCCGAAAATAATTTACATGAAATCATTCCTTACTTTATATTTAAACCGCCAAAGAAACAACAAGGCGTAGTGGACGGTTGTCCGGTATACATCAAATCAGTTTATTTATGAGAAAATTGGAGATAGAAAGATGAGATAAGTGAGAGTGTAAGTCATATTTATGAAAATCTTTCAACTAATTCAGGTCAAAGTCAAACTTGTCGAGGGGATTAACTCATATACCACACACCAAGAATTAATAGATTGTGAGAGTGTAAGTCATATTTATGAAAATCTTTCAACTAATTCAGGTCAAAGTCAAACTTGTAGAGGGGATTAACTCATATACCACACACCAAGAATTAATATATTGTTCATACGTTAGCTACATCTGAATTGCCAATAAACTCGTAGCAGTCCATCGCATATATAGTACGAATCGAATCCACGTCTTTGTCGGTCAACTGACCCATGCTTTCCACATCAACTCCCACCGCATGCATCTCTAGGAATTTTATTGCACACGGTCCACAGTCGCCACTCCTATTGTTCTGGTATAGTCCATCTGATCTTCTCCACGTGTACGCAGCCGTGGAGATGGAGTCACCTACATCCGCTGGCAAGTATCGCTTCAAAATCCAGGGCAATGATTGAAGCACAGGTTCCATGTATTCTGCAACTTCGGAGTCCGTCTCCGCGAAGGTGCTTGTGAGGGGGAGATTGATTACAAGACCCACCAAATGTGTGTTCCCAAGTTCATTGGTGTGTGCACACGGTCAACGTCCTTGACAAATAGCGATTTTAATATCTTGCATGATCGACTGCGTCTCCCGGTATCCAATCTTTCAACAGTTGCTGACCAATCGCACATATCCTTAACCTTTGCTCGCTTGAAAACAGGATAGCCTGTTACGAGGTAATGTGTGAACCACGGATCCACGAAGACTGCTCTCTCGTTCAGTAAAAATTCCCCTCGTCGCCGCAGTATCAGAGCCGTTAATACCTGCATATGCTGTAAAGGAAAGTAAAAACTGATTATACTAGAGCAATTCACCGACAAAAATGGCTAAACATCAGTTTGCGTACGCTTGTGTTGAACCACTATGTCCGCTTTGCAATGTCGAGTAAGAATCCGTTCATCACCTCCTGCCCAATGACGATATGGAATGATCTGCCACGTTTACTGCAGCTTCTGAGTGGAACTCGATAAAATAAGGTCAAATTCTCAAAAGAATCAGACGTACCGATCTTTTGCCTTCGCCAGAGTTGATCTGAATGTGTTCCAAACCTTCTTGTTGAGGGTTTGTAGCGGGGCTTACGCAGTTTTTTCGCGACTTGCAAATAGACCTTTCACCACTGGATGAACGCCGGTGTAATCTCCTCTAATTTTGTTCGACTTGTATGGTACCCGCTTTAGGCCACGACCTTTCGCCGGCTGTAGAGGAGACTGCTCCGGGGATCCATCTGCTGATTCATCAGGAGGTGTACTATACTCTGGAGAGTGGACATCATCTCTTACATCGGTAGAAGTACTATACCCGACTTCCTGAATAGGAGTCGCCTGAATAGGGGAGTTTAGTACAGAGGAGCTGGTACTGATGGTCACCCCTACGGTAAACAACAAGCTGGAGTGTATTCGACCAGGAGACATCGACGTTGCTAACCCGGTCTAATCCATCGTCATTGTCCCCCTGTATTACATCCACAGCAAGTAAGCAATCCTTAAACAAACATATGAACGCATACTGTTTATCGTCTACGCTATACGGAAAGCGTGTACAGAAATGTCAAAGGGTATACGGTGGACGGGGTAACAGAATTGTGTACTCTACGGTATACGGTGGTCGGGGTACCAGAATGGTGTACGCTGAGCCTACGGTATGCGGTGGACGGGGTACGAGAATGGTGTACACTGAGCCTACGGTATACGGTGGACGGGGTAAAAGAATGGTGCACGCTAAGCCTACGGTATCCGGTGGACGGGGTACGATAATGGTGTACATCTATGTGTAAAGCAAATGCTTACTGGTTTGGATGACTGCTGATCGGCATCCTCTTCCGGCTGATCGTCCGCGTTAAAACCAGGATTCTTTACGTCACTTTCGGCATCCGGTACTCCTGGACGGGCATAGCTTTCGTCCAATCGCGTTGGAGGACTACGTACTGCCTAAACCCATGTCATCATAGGTGTTCAAATCTTCATCCCAAAGATTAGGCACCTCGAAAGCTAGCTTCCGTTTCTTTCTCCCGAGGGTATTGCCACATGCTGCATCATCTTGTTTTTGAAGAGACGGGAGATCTACACTCCCAATCTCCGCGTTCTCCTTTCTCTTAAGCCGAGTGGACCTCCTGAGGGTTGTGCCTGTCCTTTCTCCGGCTTTATCTTTTCCCTTCTCCTTATCCCACACAACTGTTACATCGTCTATTTCGTCCTCCTCCTCGCATATATCTTCGCCCTCTATTTCTTTCCCTTTTCTCTTTCGCGGTGCGCTTTCCTTTTTAGTTTGCCTCTCCCTTTACTTTTCTTTGCAATCGCTTCGTTCTCGCTTCCCATTGTCGATATAGTCCAGGAGTTCTTCCTTCAAACTGCGAAATTGAACACTTAGCCAATCTTTCAGGTCCTCCACGACGTCTGCAATATTCACCCCTGCTCCTACATTCTCGTTCTTCGACTCTCTTTCAGAGGATCTAGTTACTCTAGGTTCTGGATTCTCTCTCTGAGTCCTCTGTTTCGGAATCCTGGTAGTTTTCGATGCAGCAGCAGGACGTGTTTCTCGTCCTCTTCTCGAGGTTTCACCTTCGGTTTCTACAGGGCCAGGAAGAGTGGATGAATCTCCTCCAACAAATTCAGCTCCTTCGAACACATGTCCTTCGCGCAGCAACTCAACCATGTGATCGACTTCCTCGTCCTCAACTTCATCATCCCATTCCCAGTCTATGTTGGCCTCGTCTGTGACTTCCACTTCCACGGTGAGTTGTTAATACGACCAAAATGTGAGTTAAATTATGGCCCCAAAACAAAATTTTGCCTACACAAGCTAAAGTACACATACACAACGTAATCTCAAACTAGAATAACTAACCAACACCGATACCTACCTCCGGGTGGCCTCTACGCCTAGGATGTCCTCAACTTGCAAGAGAGTGATTGCCCTGTGACACGCAGTTGGCTCCTCTATAAATGTTGCTGTCTTTCTGTGCTCTGGGATTTTCTCTAGTAGAAGTGGGATGGCCTCCAAAGCAATCAACTGCAGTGCCAATGGAAAACCGTAGCATGCTGAGGTTTGCTGTCTCAACCTCTTCTTCAGATCTGCTAGGGGAATTGGATTTTTTGGGGACAACGGTTCTGGTCCGAGACGGGATAAGGTTAGGATGAATGATAACCTACCCCACGGGAATTTTAGGAAAGATTGTACATCTTCAAGCATATCCACGTACGCCGGTGTGATATTATGTGACTTCTTCGTAAGCAAGACACCTTCCACCACAATGATCAGTGCTAGAGGCAACCGCTTACGATCATCAAGGTTTCTGTCGTTCAGCTTCTTTAATGCACCTTCCACGGACAGTTTTGTACAATCCACCCCAAATAGGTCTTTCCACGTCCTAGACCGTTCTGTCGACACCACGGGGTTTAGGGAGTGTCTGTCAGGGATTTGAGAGAATATCAACCCTGTTACTCGTTCGAATTCTCGGATTGAGAACCTGATTGGCTTCCCTCCAGACACTGACCACAACTCGTATTTCTTCTTCGTTATCAACTGCCTTGCGAGTAATGATTGGATGAGTTTCCCAGAGTTATGACATCTAGCAACATGCAACATGATAAGCTGACTAAACTGGGATCCAAGAAGAGTTTCCATGTCCTCTGTTCTAGCCAATGCCTCCGCCACGCTCCCAATCACCCTGGCTTTCGAATATATGTTCAACCTCTCTGGGTCTGGATAGCAATCCAGCGCGAAAACCCTGGATGGGAGTTTATCTGCCACACTCGATTCTGGGACATCGTTCAATCCACCGGTTTCGGTTCCTGCGATCACATTTCATTTCAAAATTTTGCCTTCACAACTTCAATCAAGTTCGGCAACTTCGAATTATCCCACAATTAACTCAAATCCCCCACAAAATAAATATTGATAACCTAGTTATCATTTTAAATATCATTCTTCCACCAATATGAACAACTTACTATATTTAAATATGCCTCAAATCATCTAATCCCATTGCAATTAGGAAATTTTGGGAGAAGCACTTACTTTCCCCGGAATCCATCACCGCTGGATGCGTCGATGTGGATGGAGTGTCCTCTTCATTCACCCCACTTCTCAATCTATGGCGGCTTCCTTCGTCTATACCAACCAGCTCCTTCAGTTTATCTACTCCTTGCTTGCTGGATCTTTGATCGACCATTCCGCAATACTATGGGTTCTCTGTTTTTGTAATTTCGAAAGGTATCCGTTACAGGACTCGTCTTTTTGCAGGTTATCTCTCTATAATTCGCTCGACTTGGGGAATTTCAATTTTTTGTAATTTTTTTTTACTGCAAATTCCAGCCCGGTTTAATCAGGCGGCGATTGAGTGCCAAAACCGCTTCGCGAATCAACGAGTCATCAGCAAACGTGGCATTCGCCTCCAGATCACTCGAATGGTATCAACCGTAATTTCGTAGCATCGACAAGGTTCTCTATGAATTTTCGCACGCGGGGTCCACAGAAATTGCCTCTTTTCCGAATAAGAAACATGACATTGCCTGATTCTTACAATTATAAACTAAAAAACGTCCTACTTTGCTAAAAACCCCTTAAAATACTAATTAAACGAGAACAACAAATACTTTTTTTTCTGTGATTAACAATTTTCTAGAATTTTTAACCAATTGAAATTCAATAGTTCTAATTAATGTTCTTGAAATTTACAATTTGTTATTATTCATGAGTAAAAAATACATTGAAAACTTAAATGATTTATCTTTGAAAAACAACAACAAAAAGCTAAAAATTTCATTATTCAGTAACAAAAGGAGTATCAAAATAAGCATCAAAATCACACAAATTACTTTTTCTATACACCAAAAGATCATTACAAAGAACAATAAATGAAACAACAAAATCAAAGTTTGATTTGAAAACCTAATGATATCATGAGGAAGAGAATCAATTTATCCGCGCGATATGATTACTCGAGAGAAGATCATTAATGATGGAGAAGAAAGAGAAAGGAGATTGGAGATTTTTGAGATATTTGACAAAATACTCAGAAAAAACCAATATTTTGTCATAATACACATTGCTAATGCCTAATACTACTTTGTCCACTTACTCTTTTTTATTTTGATAATCCAATTTTAACCCTCTAAATGAAATATTATCTAATTTTTAATTAAATATTTAGAACCAAAAAAGAGAATATGGTGTAAATCATTAGGTTGACACTTTTTGTTTGAGACAATTAGCTAACAAAGAATAAAATACACCATAATTAGATACAATGGAAAGTTGACTATACATAGTCATTGACTATACATTTTTTTGAAGAAAATGACTAAAAAGTCCTATGAAAATTATGCCACGTTAAGTGCATGCCCACTCTCTCTTTTTTCTTTGGTTGAATTTGGTTAATAATCACATTGGGAACAAAAATTAAAGATATAGCCATAGCACAAAAAAAAATAGATACCATGTCATGAAGGGGTGTGAAATTACATAGGTATCCTATTGACCTTAGCAGAGAAATCTCACGTAGCTCAGGATGCCTTACCCTTTGCACCACCACATTCATATATCTCCGCCTTTGAAATGCCGCAGACGGGTAAAAAACCTTTGAGGAACACAACCATTGTGATAGCTACCTCCAAAAATTCCACCAGAGTACGAGCTAATTCTCCTGACTGGTTTGCATCCTTAAGATTCATTAGCAATCTCAAAACAGAGACTTTCTATGCGATTAAAGAACGACCCCGAAATTCGCCTTCGATGGCGGTTTCGCCGTTAATGAACCAAACACACAAATTATGTTTTTAAGTTCCCTATCGATTCACTCTTCTTTTGGAAAATCTGAAATCTCGCAAACATACAACAAATCCTTTCTTTTTTTTCCACCAATTTCTGACTATTAACATCTCATCCAATCTCTCAAGATCTTAAAATTCCTCTCACCATATTCCCTTACTCCTCCACATGTTTTTCTTATTCTCCAATTCTAACTTCTAATCATCCCCAGCAATTAGAAAACATGGTGGAACACCTTCCCAGGCGTTTCCTCTGTTCACACAAGACCATAACTAAAATATAAGAGGACTGAAGGTGATAGATTGGGGGAGAAGAAGAATGTTGTCAGGAAGAAAAAAAATCAGTTGAGAGAGAGATGGACAAGAGGATAGTTTAGTCATTAATACATATTATACATAGAATACTCTAGCTACACAATATTATGGCTATTTGGTTAATTTTTTTTTTTTTTTATTGCTATCTGTTACAATTTCCCTTTTTCTTTTTCTCTCTTCTCCCTCTCTCCATTTTCTCCAATAATAAAAAAATAAAAAAATAATAATTTAGATTAGAAATGCTTCTTGGATTATAGGACAATAGTTTTTCACTTTGCCAAAAATTATTCGGAACAAAAATTAGTGTTTTAATAAGATCTAATTTATATACATTATACTATAATTAGTTACACTGTAGCAGTTTAAATAATTATTATATCAAATATAAACATATGAATGTATCTCCAAATTTTTATATATTATGGTAATCTAATCATTAGCTAGATAACTTTAAAATTATTTAAATAAAACAAAATATAGATAATAGAGAAACTTAATGATTAATGAGTATTCTAAATACATTTGATTTTGAAACATAATAACTAGTTATACTAGAAAATGAACCCGCGCGTTGCGCGGGACCCAAACATTAACAATTTCTAAATTATAATTAATTTTTAGTATTTTAATTAAATTTAATATTTAATTCATTAAAGACTAAATAATTAAATTTAATTAAAATTCATTTGTAATAATTTAATCTCTAGCTATTGTATATTTAAACAGGGAAACAAAAATACAGACAAAAACTTCATACTATCTGTAACAAATTTGTAAAAATATTTCATGAAAACTTTGTTATTATTGTTCTTATTTCAAATTTTCAGTCTCCTAACACTTTTATTTTCACTTAGTATCCGCTCTTTAGTCTCTATATTTTATTTTATTTTCATTCATCGTTATTTATCTATATTGTTATTTATTTAATTTTATCTTTGTACACATTTTACATATTCTCAATTTTTAAATTTATCTTACAAAAATTATACATAATTCAACTTTTAAATACATTATACAATTTAAATATGACAAATATATATATACAAGTTTTTGCTACAAAATAATTCTATTATCCTTTTATAAAATATACTTTTCATTTAATTTTATAAAATTATAACAAATACTTTTTCCTATGTATTTTGTTAACTTTTTGTATATCATTAAAAATCAATTTATATGTTAAATAAAAGTAACAGTTAATATAATTTGATATATACTAAATGGTTAATTTAATTACAATTTAATGTTAAAATTGCTGATGTGGACACCTTAGATGGAGAGAAAACTCTCCAATTATATTTAAGATGTTAACAATTTATTGTAGAGAAATTTTGAGAAATACACCTTTTAAGGAGTAAATTTTCAAAAATATATCTCTAGTGTATCAATTTTTAAAACTACAATTTTTTCTAATTTTAATCTATAAATTTGGGTTCACTAATCCTTAATTATGATTTATATTTTGGGTTTAGAGTTTAGATTTAAGGGTTTAAGGTTAGGTTTTAGGGTTTGGGATTTATATTTTAGAGTTTAGAGTTCTTTTACTCAATGAAAAAGTGTATTTTTGATCATTTGGGTATTCCATAATTGTCTTTGAATGTTGACATTTTGAACTTTTATAATTTACACTTGTTCCTTCTTTTTCTAGGAGCATAGTGGTTTTTGGCATGAAAACTTGTATTAAGCCATTTTTTTTTTTGTTAAAGAACTTGTATTAAGCCATGTTCCTGGGATACAAGAGATCTTTGATCTGAGGAAGAAAACCTTTAAACTGAAACTTGAATCTCGCAGCAGAATCTCCAAATTATACAAAAGTATCAGTTCTCATAATCCTGTTCCTTAATGGTAATAAACTAACAACCCTTTAATTTTACTCTTATTTATTGAATCCTAACGAGATGTGAATTGCTTGGTCTTTTGATCTTTGTTTTTCTCAGAACCTCAGTAAGAGCAAGCAAGTAGATATTCCATGTCACAAATCTAGGAAGATTCAAATTTAAAGATTTAGACATGAAATTTTCTTTTATTTTGTTGTAATCTTTTATGGTCGGGAGTGTACAATATGAAATATTTCAATCCCAAATCTTGGATTAGTCTTAATTGTTGTAAAGAAAGTATGATTTGATTTCTGAATCAGGTTAAAATATATTATGTTTACCAGATCTTTTGCTAAGACAGAACAAACTACATAAACCCAAAGCTTTTCGTCAAATCCATGACAAGCCAAAGCTTCAGCAGCTTAAGAACTTCTTGTTCAGACAATGAGCTACGTTTCGTTTGCCGAGGTTCAATGAGAAGGTGTAGTCTCCTCAGCAACGTAAGGAGTCTTCTTCTTGATAGGTCCTAAAGAGACTTTAACCATTACAAGAAAACAGACGATTTGCGAAGGAAGTGTGCGACAAAAATTAGTCCGTCGCAAATTTGCAACGCTCTTGTAGTGATTTAGCGACGGGTTTTCTGTTCGTCGCAAATACGTCACAAATTTGCGACGGAATTATACGACTCGTACATTCGACGAAAAAATGCGATGAAATTGCAACAGATAAACAAGCAGTCGCAAATCCGTCGCAAATTTGCGATGGATTTCCGGGAATAACATTTCGTCTCAACTTTGCGACGACTTTGCATTGGAAAAGTGACGACACATGTATTTCATTGCAATTCCGTCACAAATTTGCGACGTATTTGCGAGAAAATAAGGCTGCCGACATCTCCGCGGTAGGTAAGCACGTGTTAAATGAAGGTCAGCTAACTATTTGCGAGAAAAATTTATGTCGCAAATTTGTCGCAAGTCCGTCGCAAATGAGACGCAAATATGCTGCAAATTTTTTTTTTTCTCGCAAATCCATCGCAAATGCCGCAGCAAATCCATCGCAAAAGTCGCAGCAAATCAGTCGCAAATACTTTGCAATTCCGCTGCAATATTTTTTCCTCCCCTATAATATAGAGGTTCGTGAGTTTTCAATTCTTCACAACAAAAAAACAATAGAAGAAAAACTGAGAAAAAGAAAGAAAAAAAATATAAAAAAAAAGAGAAAAAGAGGAAAAAAAAAAGAGTTACGAAATATATGAATTACGAAATTGAATGTACAATCACAAAGATCGACAAACCGGAGAATTGACGAAAGAGTTCACAGACGGACTACGAGGATTCATTAACCAAGCAACAAACCAATCACTTACAATGGAAAATGGTAAAATATTTTGTCCGTGTAAGAAGTGCGCGAACCAGAAATACGTAGATTTTGATACCGTGAAAAGACATATTTTAAATAAAAAATTTATGCAAAACTACTATGTGTGGTTTTTTTCATGGGGAAGATTATAGTACTACTTATGCAGCGAGAAGTGGTGGTACAATCATGCTGTTGAACAACATAATTATATTACTAACTATAATAACAGTGGAAATTTATTGGGAAACGAGGAAGGGTCATATCACCAAGAAAATAGTTTTCATGATATCGTTACCCATACATTTCATGAAACTACAACTGTTTTCAGTGAGGATAACATTTCATGAATTAGAAGAACCCAATATTGAAGAAAAAAAGATTAATGATATGTTAGACGCTGCAAATCAACAAATCTACGATGGATGTTGTAACATCCGCAAACCAAGGAAATGCGATTTTCCTTTGCTGTCGATCGACATCAGGTCTAGTGTCGATCGACACCGGTCCAAAATCCAATTGTCGGTTTGATTTAGGTCGATTAAATCCGGTTTGTTCTAGGTGTGAACCCTAGGTTTCATGATAAAAAGCCTTGGCCGTTGAATTTTGTCACTTTTTTTAGACAACATGTGTTCTAAGGCGATTTTGGAGAAGTTGGAAGATTTGGAGAGTTTTTGGAGTTTCTGGGTGTTGATTCTTGCTTGTTCTTCATCTCTTCCCTTCCCTCAATCCAAATTAAGGTGAGTGTGTGACTGTAGGTCCAGTATTTCTAGATCTGCTTTAATGGTTTGATTGATTGATGAATCTGGGTTGTTTTGTGAGTTTTCGTGGTGTTCTAATGTTGTATGATGAGTTTAATCGTGTTTGGTGTTGAAACTTTGATGATTATGTGTTTGTAGACTTGTTTCATCGCGTTTGGTCTCACCCTGCAAATCGGGTGTCGATCGACACCAATGTTGTTAGTGTGGATCGACACAATCCTGTGTCGATCGACACCGATGCTGATTCTGTTGGTTAACCGGATTAATTGAATTAAAATTGAAAATCAATTGGTTATTGATAATTGAATGGTCTAAATTGGTTAAATGATTCTAATTGGTTAAATGGTTAATTGAAAAAACATAATTAATTATTTTCGGAATTATAATTAAATAATATTATTAAATAATTTTTGAAAATTATTTAATAATTATGTTGGAGATGTTTAATAATGAAAAATACTTAATAATTTATGAAAATTATTTAAATGACTTAAATGGTCTAGAAATTGCGTAAATGGCATGTAGACAGGATGATCGTCTCACTGGCTATTTATGAAATACTCACGCATCTTTTTTTGCCATGTGATGCAGGTAAAGAAAAAGTGTGATCGCGGAATCGAGCCCGAGGAAGAGGATGATTGGAATTGTCTTTTATTATTTTATTTGAATTCATCTAAGTTGTTAGATTTATTTGATTTATTTATTTGCTTCCGCTGAATGATATTATTTGATTTGATTCATTATTTATTTAATTAATTTTTAAAGATTTCTGCTAGAATTGTTAAGTAAAAAAAAAAAAAAAAAGTGTTAGTTGTTTCAGATGTAGAGGGGGTTATCTAAATTGTCACTAGCATCTAGGATGATGACGATTAAAAGTGAAGATAACTTAAGTCATAATTGCATGGATAAATGGGCTGGGCTATATCTGGAGTATTTACCGAAAGATAATCTTTCTGAGAGTAATTACTATGAAGTACATAAGTTGGTTGCGAGTCTTGGATTACCATCGGAATTGATTGATGTATGCATTGACAATTGCATAATTTTCTGGCAAGATGATGATAAGTTGCAGAAATGTCGATTTTGTCAAAAGCCGAGATATCAACCAACTACTGGAAGAAGTCATGTCCTTACCAACGTATGTGGTATTTGCTAATCACTGAGAGTTTGAAACGGTTGTACCAATTGAAAAGGACGTCAGCGGCAATGAGACGGCATGCTGAACATTCTACATTAGCCGGAGAGGTAACCCATTCCTCAGATGCAAAGGCGTGGAAACATTTTCAGCAGGTACACTCAGACTTTGCTAGAGAGGACAGAAATGTTTATCTTGGTTTATACACGGACGGATTTAGTCCATTTGGTATGTCAGGGAGACAATATTCGCTATGGCCAGTCATATTGACACCATACAACCTTTCACCGGAATTGTGCATGCAACAAAATTTTTTGTTCATGAGCATTCTAGTTCCAGGTCCTAAGCATCCGAAACGAGCCCTTGATGTATTGTCACAAACTTTGATACATGAGTTGAAGCAGCTGTGGTTTTCAGGTGTTTGCACTTATGATTACTCGCGTCAACAAAACTTCAATATGCGTGCAGTGCTACTATGGAAGATTAGTGGCTTTCCAGCGTATGCAATGTTGTCATGGTGGACTACATATGGAAGGTTATCTTGTCCATATATTTAGGTAGATCAGATGCATTACAGCTGAAGTATGGCGGAAAACCATGTTGGTTTGATTGTCACCGGCATTTTTTTTCCTCTCAATCATAAGTATCGAAAGAGCAGGAAACTGTTTACAAAGAACAAGATTGCCCGCGTTCCCCCTCTGCCATATCTCTCAGGAAATGATTCTGTAGAAGAGATTGATTAATATGGTGCTGAAGAAACATGCAAATGTGGGGGCAATTGACACACTCCTGCAAACATGCCTGACGAATATTCAGCAGAACATAATTGGCATAAAAAGAGTATATTATGTGAACCCCCATATTGGAAGGATCACCTATTGCGGCACAATCTTGATGTTATGTACATCGAGAAATTTTTTTTTGATAACATCATATATACCATTTTGAATGTTCAAGGGAAAAAGTAAAGACAATATGAAATCGAGACTGGACTTGGCAGAAAAATGTTGCAGAACCGAGTTGCCTATTACTCGGGACAGGAAACAGCCTATTCCAAACTTTCGTTTGTCGGCAAATGTGAAAAGGACTTTGTTCGATTGGGTAGCCTCATTCGTAAAATTTCCCGATGGATATGTGTCCAAATTCTCAAGATGTTTCGAGCAAGGCACATAATTTTCAGGTATGAAGAGCCACAATTACCATGTATTCATGCAGCGATTACTGCCATTTGCATTACAAGAGCTTTTGCCGACTAAAGTCCATGAAGCAATCACTCTCATCATCTCTAGATAAGGCGGATGCCCAACCACCACAACATCATGTTGCCCAACAAAACTGGCACCCTGCTGTGCCCCGGCCACCGGAGGAACACCCAGAGCCTGCTCTGGAATCGCCTGCGGAAAACGTGTCAACAGCTACGTAAGTAGTCCCAACATCTGGTCACCAAGACCCTGAGCTGGAGCAGCACCTGCACCCGGGGCAGCCCTGACTCCCGTGCTCTCAATAGCGCCCAAACTGGCCTCACCCGCCATCAACTGGGTCACCGACGCAGTCGCCACACTAGGCATTGTACTCTCTCCCGAATCCGCCTGCGCTCCACGACCACAACCACGACCTCTGCCATGGTCTCTACCGCGACCTCTACCACGACCTCTACCACGATGCATCAACCAAAACCTGGTCACCCTGCTCAGCAACTCTGATCCTACTGAGTAAATCCGCCTGATCAGCTGCCTCCAAACCCAAAGACTCCTCTGAAATAGCACACATAGACGTAGTGTACTAATCTCACTGTCCAAAGCCTCAACATCCTGCTCTTTAGCTGAATCGCCCCTTCGTCGACTCAATGCATCTGCCACTAAGTTGGCCTTACCCGGATGATAAACAATATCCAGGTCATAGTCTGCCAGAAAATCCACCCAACGCGTCTGCCTCGCATTCAGCAAAGGCTGAGTGAAAATGTGCTACAGACTCTTGTGATCTGTGAAGATCTGCACTGAACCGCCCAACAGATAAGACCTACAAATCTTGAGCGCAAAGACCACTGCTCCCAACTCAAGATCATGTGTAGGGCGGTTGCGCTCACTGCCCTGCAACTGCTTCGAAGCATAAGCAATCACTCTGTCCTCCAGCATCAAGACATAACCAAGACCAATGCCTGAAGTATCTGTATACACCACATAAGACTATCCCGGATCGGGTAGTGCCAACACTGGTGTACTAGTCAACATATCCTTCAACATTGGTGTACAGGTCAACATCTTCTTGATCTTCCCAAAGCTCTCCTCGCACTCTGGCGACCAAACAAATGGCACATCCTTGCCACCCAACCTAGTCATCGTCTGAGACATACTCGCAAAGCCCTTGACATATCTCCTGTAGTAGCCTGCTAAACCCAGAAAACTCCTGATCTCTATAACACTACTCGGAGTAGGCCAATCCCTGATAGCCTCAATCTTAATTGGATCCACAGAAACTCCCAATGCAGAAACAATATGGCCAAGAAAACCCATCTCTCTCTGCCAAAAGCTGCACTTGCTCAACTTAGCGAACAACTTCTGCTCCCGAAGATTCTCCAAAACCAGCCTCAAATGAGTCGCATGCTCCTCTGGACTCCTCGAATATAACAAGATGTCATCAGTGAAGATGATAACCAATATATCCAGAAACTTCATGAACACATCATTCATCAACCTCATAAATGCTGCCGGCGCATTAATCAAACCGAAGGACATGACTACAAACTCAAAGTGCCTGTACCTCGTACTGAACGTCGTCTTGCGAACATCTGCCTAATCTATCAGAATCTGGTGATATCCCGATGTCAAGTCAATCTTGGAGAACCAAGTAGCACTCCTCAACTGATCCAACAACTCATCAATCCTCGGAAGTGGGTACCTGTTCTTCACAGTGACTCGGTTAAGTCCCCGGTAATCGATGCACAACCAGAAACTGCCATCCTTCTTCTTCACAAACAACACCGGTGCTCCCCAAGGTGAAACACTCGGCCGAATGAACCCTTTGCTCAAAAGGTCCTCTAGCTGCTTCTTCAGCTCTGCCAACTCTGCTGGCGCCATCCTATAAGGTGTCTTCGATATCGGAGCTATCCCCAGCTCTAACTCAATCGTGAAAGGATCGGACCGAGATAGTGGCAATCCCTTTAGCAACTGAAACACATCCTCAAACTCCTGGACAACCTGAATATCCTCCAAAGCCACCTTACCACCGGACTCTGTCATAGTGATCGTCGCCAAATAGGCCTCACAGCCTCTCTCAATTAACTGCTCTGCCTAAATCGCCGAGATCACTATACTCCCTGAAGTCGGTTTCATACCCTAGGAGGTTGGTTTATCAGAGAGTGAGGCTGACTTCTGGGAGTCTTGTGATCTCGGCTATTCAGGCTTAGCAGATGATAGGGCGAGGTTGCGAGACGTACTTGGCGACGATTGTGATGTCGGAGTCTAGCGGTGAGGTGGCTTTGGAGTATATTCAGGTTGTCCAGGAGTTCGATGATGTTTTTTGGTCGCTAAAAGGAGTACCACTGTAACATCCCGGTTTGTGATAGATGGAGAGAGGCTTAAGAGAATTAATTTGGCTACCTATTTCAACAAAGTGCAATTACCCTTTCGGTCAAAGACCCATAAGTAAGTTCAGAGTTAACCGTGCTTGGGCTGGAGTAGTGGAAGGATGGGTGACCTTTCGGGAAGTGGTCTGCGGAACCGTGTGAGTGAGGTCAAAACACGGGGAAGGGTCGAGTGTTGATTACAGGGATAGTAAATAAGTCGGTAGAGCCTCTAAAAATTAACAAACCGAGAGTCGGACAGAGGTGGGGCCCACGGGCCGAGAGATGGCGTGGGTGACCCACTGGTTAGGGCGGTCGGGGCGTTATAACCACAATCTCGATCTGATCCTTTCACGATTGAGCTAGAGCCGAGGACAGCGCCAATATCGAAAACACCTTACATGATGTCGCCAACAGAGTTGGCAGAGCTGAAAAAGCAGCTGGAGGACCTTTTGAGCAATGGTTTTATTCGGCTGAATGTGTCACTGTGGGGAGCGCCAGTGTTGTTCGTGAAGACGAAGGATGGCAGTGCCCGATTGTGCATCGAATACTGGGGACTTAACCGAGTCACAGTGAAGAACAAGTACCCTCTCCCGAGGTTTGATGAGTTGTTGGATCAGCTGAGAGGTGCTACTTGGTTCTCCAAGATTGACTTGGCATCGGGATATCATCAGATTTCGATAGATGAGGCAGATGTTCGCAAGACGGCATTCATGATGAGATATGGGCACTTTGAGTTTCTAGTCATGCCTTTCGATTTAACTAATGCGTCGGCATCGTTTATGAGGTTGTTGAACGACGTGTTCATAGAGTTTTTGCACGTGTTCATTATCATCTTCATTTATGACATTTTGGTGTATTTTAGGAGTCTAGAGGAGCAAGTGACTCATTTGAGGCTGGTTCTGGAGAAGCTTCGAAAGCAGAACATCTATGCTAAGTTAAGCAAGTACAGTTTCTGGCAGCGAGATATTAGTTTTCTTGGCCAAATTTTTCTGCAAGGAGAGTTTATGTAAATCTGGCGAAGATAGAGGCTATAAAGGATTGACCTAGACCGAGTAGTGCTACCGAGATCATGAGTTTTTTGAGTTTAGCAGGCTACTACAATAAGTTCGTCAAGGGTTTTGCGAGTATATCTCAACCGATGACGAAGCTGACTGGCAAAGATGTGCTCTTCGTAATATTAGAATTTCATATCGAGTATAAAAATATAGTAAAATCCATCTTTGAGTAATCTTCGGTTTATTTTTTATTTTTGAAAAATTTCTATGTCCGGACCGAGAACAGCTAGCCAATTTTTAAACACAGTATTTACTTAAATAACTAAACATATGATAGAGAGATAAACTAGGTCAAAACATTCAATTTTTTGGATCGAGATCGATTCGGTTCATTTCGGTTCAGAGTTTTTTAGGTGTAGGAACTTTGAAACCATTTGGATATTTTTCAATTTTTGATCGGGTTTGGTTCGGTTACGCCTAGATTCGATCCGTTCTATATATACAAATTTTAGTTAAAAAAATGTTTAACTTAATAAAACTGAATTAAATTTTGATATTTGATTATTTTGTTATAAATAAAACTAATATATTTAGTTTAGAATTGTAATTTTAGATTTTTTTGGCTATTTTAATTATAAATATAACTAATATTATTTGATATATAATTAGATTTTTGATATTTTGAATATCTATTTGGTTCTAGTTTGATTCTAATTTTTGGTTCTAGTTTGATTTTAATTTTTTCAAAAATAAAAATATATGAACTATTCAATATTTATTGGTTCTAATGTGGCTCTTTATAATTTTAATTCTATTCGGATCGGGTTTTTCAGTTCGGAATATTTTGCCTAAATCCAAAATAAACAACAACAAGGACAAACACTAAAGTGCAGCAAACACAACTTTTTTTTTTAAGGCAACCAAATAGGCCCCGGCCCTAGTTATTGTTGCTTTAAAAAACTGGGGTACAGAGAAAAGTTGAAAGTGATTAGACGTTGCTACAGTTACAGAAAACTTTTAAAAGTTTTCATTCCTCCTCCACTGTAACATCATCTTTTCTGCCAAAAGATTTGCCATCATATTTTTTTATGCCAGATTTGACACATTTTTCTTTACTTTTTGTTATGACAGAACAAATGAACAATGGGAACCACTCGTTTGCCCGTGTAGCCGAATGGACTTTCGTTGGGCAGTTCAAAATATGTCTATGTCAAAGAA
>OVBJ01000969.1:0-37163 GCA_900406535.1 Noccaea bulbosa | reverse complement strand
ACTTGAATGAATCTGGAGTTCTCTACTTTTCTTCACGTGGAAGAAAAAAAAGTGACGAAACTTTTTTATTTTTTTAATAAGTTATAAATTTAATAACTATAGTAAACTGATTACAAAATCTGATCATTTTAGGTGAGATTTTGTTTGCTATAATTTACACATGATATTGATTTCAAATCAAAACAAACTCCTTTAAAGTGAAATCAACTATAAAAATCTATTAAATTTGAATAACACAAGATTTTAAATCATCTATTCAAATCTTTAGTTGAATAACAGTGGAATTCAAACTCTATTAATGAAAAGAATGTAAATACAATAACCAATAAAACTAGATTTTGTGAGAGGATTTAAAAACCATGACTGAATAACAATGGATTGTAGATGGATTTAAAATCTATTAAAAACCATAAACCAATAACATTCTAAATCATCTGAAAATGAAATCACCCAAAATCTCAATTTCAAAACATCCCCTATATGTCACTTAGCATCATGTATTTCCGTATTTTAGAAAAATGAAAGCTCACAAATGGTGAAATGGGTGATAAATGGATAAAAATTAAGAAAGAAACCAGTTAAGCGTCTATGTATAGTCTCAGTCAAGCGCTATGTATGAAACTAGGGATTTTAAGAATTTTAGGTGATTTTGAATGATTTTGTATTTTAGGTGGTTTTAAGAGATTTTATGAGATTTTAAAAGATTTTGGTGGGATTTTAAGATATTTAAGAAAATGTCTTAGGGGGATTTTGGATATGATTCTTGTGGGATTTTAAAAATGATTTTTAAGTAATTTATCATTCATCAATAAAAAAAAGCCACAAAACTGTAGGCCAGAACTTCTTAGGAATTGTCGTAAGATAACTTACACACAGCCATAACAGAGTTGAGAACAGAGACAGCTATAATTGCATATGTAAATTTCAAAACCTTGGATCTGTAAGCTTAGTGTGGACCCACATGAGGACATACGACAGTAATGGATCTCGATTGATTCACGAAGGATTAGAAAAAAACATAAAAACTCTCTTCTTCTCTAATTTTAATAGTATTTTCAAGGTAGTTAGATCAATCTTCTTTCATTAGAATCATCACTTCGCGGTATCACGAATAGCCACATCTCCCTCAGAGATATCATAAACTCTATGCTCACTCATCCAATCTAATATCCCTCCAACACTTTAATAATCGAAGCCGCCGGGTCTTGCGACCAGTAGTTACAGTGTGTCATAGGGGTCCAACGGGGAGGGTACGGTCAGGATTCTCCTCAAGGAGTGAAAAAGGAACCTCATGTGAATTTGATTTTGCTTTGGAAGAAGAAGGAGAAGAAGATGTTCATAGTTATCATTTTTTGGGTTTCACACTTTTGTCGTCGTTTATCAAAAAAGAAAAGAAAACCTCTCCAAATCACAGCTCTAGAGGTGTGATTTGATTTACCACTATTTTTAACTAAAAATGAGTCTGAAATCTCCTAAAATCTCTTTTACAAATATTCTTCTTAAAAGTTGTTTAGTTTTGAATAATAGTGGATTTCATTTAATTTTAACAAATTCTTGATTGAATAACAGGGCATTGTAAGTGATTTTAAATGATTTTAGAAAAATTCCATATTCAATAACACTGGATTTGAATAGAGATTTGGAAATCACTAATTGAATAACAGAGGATTTTAAAAAGACTTCAAAATCACCTAAAATCACCTAAAGTCACCTAAAATTCCTATTCCAATACATCCCCTAATATGTCAACTTACGAATACAGAGAAATATAACACACTCATCACAATCACATACATGAAAGATGTATACATTATTATTGACCAACATATTCAAGGCTTTATCTCTATATTAATGGATAACACGGGATCAAATACATAATATTCTTTAAGGGATTTTAGCTTATCGAAAAGAAATACGCGATCAGTATTGCAGCACGCATAAACTACGAATATATCTGTTAACTAATCTCAAAACAGATACTTCCACAGCGGCACTTCCTCACCGGAAAATCCTACTTGTCCCTTTGAAAATTGAAGCTTTTGCTCTCTTTATCCGCTAACCATTTGCGAGAAATGGTTTCTGTTAAGTTTTCTTGGTATCCAACATAAACTGGAAAATACTTCCGACGTGGGATATTATATTCCAATAGTTTCCTCGTCTTCAAGATTTTTTGTTTCAACCGGAATATCCACTCCGTTGAAAAGATAACCCTCATCGCAGAAATAGATTCCTGATAAAAAAAGAAACAAGTTAACGCATATCCCAAGAGCCCAATGATAACAGATCTATCTACTGGAAAACCCAAACTCACTGTAACAAAATAAAACCTCCCAACGAATCGTAGCAAACCAAATTCCCCAAGCAAGCTCAATTTCTCTTTGTCAAAATGTTGCGTTTATTTTCTTTCAATAAAAAAGGACAGTTTGGTTATCTGATACTTAATAAAAGTGTATTCTGAATTAAAATTATTCTATTTTAATGTGATTTTTTTAATATATTATTGCTATTTATGATTTTTGGACGAAATTTGTACATTTTAAACTGGGTTGACACTCACAGCATTCATCATTTATAGTCTTGCGGAAATGATTCAAACAAGTTATTCAACAACATATTTGGAAGAAGAAGAAGTCATGGTCAAAATGGAAAGAGGTGTATCGGTTTTGAATGGTTAAGGTGATTTAAATAGTGTAATCCCCACCAACCCTTGCTATGGAAAAACTTGGTTCATTGATGACAAATTCAATGAGGGTGATGATCGAAAAATAAATTTCAAATTTCAGAGTGTATAAAGTTATCCTCATCATAATATTGAAGCAATATGTCGATTTCGATTCTCTTTGCCTGAGATAATGTAGACACTAGCTAGAGAGAGATGAACTTTTGAAGTTAGAGAAGCTAGGAGAGAGATGATCTGTAATTTCTTTAACAATAACACAAATTTAATATCAAAATAACTTCAAACCTTTTTCTAGTGGAGCAAATCTAAACCTATATGTAATTTGTGATTGAGTACCACCATCTTCTGCAAGTAATTTCAAGAGATCTCCACTTTCAACTGTTGTGATATTTTTTCCAGGTAGCGGATGATAGGTGCTTCCATGATAATTATGCAGGAGCATAACCAATAGTCTTTTGAAAAGTTTGCTGGCGTTTTTTTACATCAATCTTTTGAACTTAAAAAATGTAATTCAAAGTGGCTATGCAAGAAGATAAATCATTATAAAACAATTAACCACAAATATATGCTTCCAATGATTATTTGGAAGACGTACGAAGGTTTTCAATTTTCAGTACTCTTCATCATTCCCCACGTATTATTGGTATCAATATCCAACTTTTTGTGTTCTTTTTCCTTCATCTTAAAATTGAACTGTCGATCTAAATGGGCCTTATGTGTAATCATTGGTAATTGAAATAACCTGCATAAACCGGAACTTCGATTTTAGGCTGTTTATTTTTTTTAGCTGCAAAGCGATTTATAGTTGTTAAATTGGAACTATATTTGTCAGCATCGATCAAGAAACAGAGGAATTGAGTCTTGTCATGAATTATCGGTGTCCTAAAACGTTATGAATTTCTTGAAGAGATGTTTCCTTATTGTTAATTCTGACTCTAATTCCAAGGACACATAAAATGTCCTATAATTTTTAGATTATATTCTATCTAAGAAGATGGAGGGAACCAGTGAGGGATCACAACCCCATCCAGTAGTGACTCTGTGGGACCTTGTAAACTAGAGGTGGTTCTGGTGGTAAGATCGTAAACGCCAAAGCCAAAGCCTACAAAATAGATGGAGTTTGGTAGGAGTCCAGGGAACGAGCTTGCCTGGACGCAAAATGCCTCGCCGCCCTTTGAAATGAAGATGCACAGATCTCCAATGTCATCAGTGTAACACATGAATTTTCCCTCTATTGTCTCTTCTTCTCTAAACACCATGACCAGCTGCGTTTCATATGAGACTTTTTTGGAAGCCAAACTGCTGCCGGCGTACCTACATACAAGAACCAACCATATATATATAGTTTAAGAACCAATGAATATATCTTTATATGCCGCTTGAGAGACTAAAATGTATGTATATACCATTTGACGAGGAAACGTTCGTCTCCGGAGGGTGACTCCACGAGGTGTTCCGTCCTGGTGGAAGAAGAAAACAGCTCCGACAGATCCAACTCAGACTCGAGTGACCGTGGAAAGTCTCGAAACTGCAACTCATGGAACTCAGGCTTGTAGGCTTTCTTGTCGAAGTTGAGATCATAGGACAGCAAGTGGTGGCCTCCAAGACCAGGCAAGTAGAACCTCTCATCTCTCTTTGAGTACATGAGGTTTGAGGTTGGGAAGAAGTCAAAAGGGGTTGTGATCTTAGTCCAACGCAAGTCACGACGGGGTCTACAGAAACTGAGCTGGTCACCCAAGGACTTGATGGCAACGACCCAGTCTTCGTCGTCATCAGGACAAGAGGACATTGCCACGCTCCAGACGACTTCAGTCTGGCAAGAGAGCAGAGGTGTAAGCGGAGGCAGAGTGAAGAGCTTTGGGTTTGATTTGCAAGACCAAGGGTTCATGAAGTCGGTGATGTGTACGCAGCGATCTTGCGGGTCGCTGAAAAATCCCCATCCCTTGGAAGCTCCGAGGCCTTTAGCCGTAATTATTTCTCCAGGGATTGTTTTTTCCGTGAGCTCGAGTAACTCTACTTTGGCCATGTCGAACAAAACCACTTCTCCAATGTTGCCGCCTTCTGGCAGCGGTTTTGAACTGATACTAAGCGTCAAATACGGACCGGTCGTGGAGGATGAAAACGAACGAACGCTCCTGCTCTTGTGCATCTGCGCGCCAAGTAAGCAACGCAGAGATTAAAACCAAACAAAAGAAAGTAAAATCCTCGAGTAATCTCAACCATCCGTTCCTTAAGCGAACAATCTAAGACAGAACAAAAGCAAGAAAGAGATTAGCTTGCGACTTACGAGTGGAGAGAGCTTGGAGAGAAGCCGAGACATTATTGATCAAAGATATCAAACACGAAACTCAAGAATTAAGTTGATGATTTGGACTCTCTACCACTTTCTCTACCTTTAATTATAGAAAGAAGTACATAGGCGTGTCTACCAAGCTTTTTCTCTGCTCTTTTCTTTCCTTTTTGGTGAAATTTTTGTTTTTGGAATCTTGCCAAGCTAAAGCAGCGAGTCGCTTCTAAACAGGGAACAATCCTCTTCTTTCTATTTATTTATTTTCCACCTTTTCCATATTTTTTTTTATCTTCTATATATTGAGTCACAATTGTTACAAAAACTATAATAAATTTTTGTTGACAGAATACGCAACCTATACAATAAACTCTTAACCCAACCACATTTCATTTTTTTTTTCTGTGTTTTTACCGTAGAGCAGAGCAGGTTTATGTATATTCAATTTTTACAGATTTGAATTTGTGGTACAAGTTTCAAAATTCAAATGTATCACTTTATTCCGTCCTTTTTGTTTTTTACTTACTCCATCATGTATTCATGTGTCACATCACTTATTGACCATGTCATTATTCTTTTTATTTTTTTTGAGCCAAAGATCGTGTCATCATTATAAACCAACATGATTTTGATGATGATGATGACGATGTTGCAAAATATCACACATATAAATTATATGCATAATTATAACCTTTGGATACATAGTTGCGAAAATCTCTTTCCTTTTTGTTTTTGGTTTGAAACTGTGTACACACCACTATAGAGCTATTAACTAGAAACGATTTCAAAGAGAATGCGATGGTAAACAAAAGTAATAAAAATTAGACATGTGTGGTCCAAGGTAATAATAATAACTCTTGTAAAAATGATATCAGAACTTGATTAATTAGTAATTCAAACCGGTAAAGAGGACAGAACCAAACACACAAATAACACAAATGAAGCAAGGAGGGCAAAAGCTAGCTGGAGTAAGGAGGAAGCCAGTACGGTGAGTAAGGAATCCTGTCTGGTGTACCTTCTGGATACTCATAGCGACCGTATGATCTCTTGGTGAGATTGAGCGTTCCAAACAAACGGTCATTTACAAAGACGGAGTTAGGCTGGAGGTTGCAAGAGCTGGCCTCAACGCAGAAATCCTCTCCCTTTGAAATGAAAATGCATAGACCTCCAAAGTCCTTCGTGCGACGCATGTTTTTCTTCCCACACATCGTCGTGTCCTCCTCTCTAAACACCATCACCGTCGGTAGCTTGACGCCTTCGGTGGTGTATTCGGAGTACCATTTGACAAGGAAACATTCTCCGGAAGGTGACTCCACCCAGTGGTCCTGCCTGCACAAGGAATCCATATCCTTCCATATGGAGCTTGTCATCTTGCTGGGAATGTCGTCGTGCAACACCAGCTCGTGGAACTTGGGCATTTTATCTTCCTTGAAGTTGAGATCCCACGAGCATAAGTACTTGCCTCCTGGAGCAACCATGTAGAACCTCTCGTCTCTCTTGGAATACATAAGCTTTGAGGTGTCCCAAGACTCGAAAGGTGTTGTGAGGTTAGTCCAACGCATGTCACTGTGGGGCATGCAGAGACTCAGCTGTTTACCCAAGAACTTGACGCCGACGCACCAGTCTTTGTCGTACGGCTCGGGGGAAGAGGACATGGCCACGTTACACACGACTTCGGATTGGCAAGAGGGCAATGTAGTGAAGGGAGGCAGAGGAATCATCTTCGGTGCTGTCTTGGAAGCGTACGGGTTGAGAAAGTCGCCGACAATCACCGAGCGATCGTCTCTGTTGGAGAAAAAACCCCATCCACGGGAAGCTCCGACCAATTGCGTCGCATGTAACTCGTAGGGATATTTTTTTTCCGCTATAACTAACTCCAGTTTCGCGACGTCGAACAACATGACTTCTCCGTTGATCCTGCCGCCGTCCGGCGAGGATTCCACAAGGCTGCAGATCGAAATACACGGGCCGGTCTTGGACGATGAAAACAAACGAACACTCGTGCTCTTCTGAATCTGCCAAAGTAGTAAGCAACACAATAGTGAGGAAATCAATTTTCTTTGGTGAAAAAAGATTTATAGAAAAAGTAAAATTAAACCATCTAAGACAGTTAAACAGAACAAAAGCAAGAAAGAGCTTAAGCTTACAAGGGGAGAGAGCTTGGAGAGAAGCCGAGACATTATTGAAAGATACCAACCAAAAGAAAACCCAAAATCAAGTTGATGTAACAATCATAATTTTTTCAAAGAGAGAGAGAGCAATAGGCGTGTCTACCAAGCTTTTTCTCTGCTCTTTACTTTCCTTTTTGGTGGAAATTTGGTTTTGGAATCTTGCCAAGCCGCGAAGTAGTACGAACAGGAAATAGTTAATTTTCTTCTTTTACACATTTTCTATTTTATTTTATTTTTTCTTCTATATTTGTTACCCATCATTGTTCATCACAGTGGTCCCACTAACAATAATATTAACTTTGTTGAAGAACAAACAACTATAAATTCTGACCGGCCCAACCACACATTTCATNTCTTTTTTTTTTTTTTTTTTTTTTCAAAAATTTTCATACATCTCTATCGTAAATAAACTTAAGTCGATGAACGTGTTATAATGTATGCAACTCTTTTATCTACACATTTCAATTTCCCGTCTTAGTTTTCTGTAATCAGTTTTCATTAACAATAGTCTTAAGNCATTAAAAAAAGTCTTAAGCAAGAGTCTTGGGATCATTAAAAAAAAAAAAAAAAAAAAAATCGGCACTAAAGCAATAAATTAAAGAGCTTAGCTCAGCTTTTAAAATTTTGTTTTCGGAATCTTGCCAAGCCAATGTAGTCGCTACTAACAGGAAACACTTTTTCTAATCTTCAGAATTACAGAAGATATAAATAATTTTATTGACCGAAAAACACCTATATCCAAATATATGCTTCCGATGATCATGTGTAAGACAGACGAAGGTTAACAATTTTCACCAAACTACTATCTTAAATGTTATTGGCATCAGTATCCCACATTTTTGTGTTATTTTATACACATTAAAGACAACTAGAATGAAAATGAATCGCATAGTATTCGTTTTATCACAATGGAATCACGGGTTTTGTTCTCGAGTCAACTCGTGCTTCGTTGAAACCTTATATCTATCTATCATGCATGAAAGATGTACACATTTTTTGACCAAAGACATTAATTCAACGCTTCTATCTATATTAACGAACAACGCGGGAATTTGATAAACAAGACTTGCACGATACACAGATTTGATCGAATACATTTTCTTTGACTTATCTTAATTTTATATAAATAAAAAATAATACTCGATCCGTACTGCATCACGCATAAGTGAGTCATATATCTATCTATCCAAGATCTTTCATATGAATTATGAATACTGCAAGCGACAAACTGTAAAAGTCAAGTATTTTGATTATGACACGTTATTGGCTATCGCTTAATTAGTGCTCATAAAT
Organism: Noccaea bulbosa; assembly: GCA_900406535.1. Lineage (NCBI taxonomy): Eukaryota > Viridiplantae > Streptophyta > Magnoliopsida > Brassicales > Brassicaceae > Noccaea > Noccaea bulbosa. The sequence goes on along the minus strand of OVBJ01000969.1, from coordinate 28,732 downwards.
AAACAATACAGTATGTATAGTATAGTCAAATATATTCAGTCCACTACGTGTATAGTTGTGTACTGCATTAACACGGACAAACACACTTAAGCTGCAAGTAACGTGTAAACAAATTGTATATTCTTTTCCATGTACCTGAAAATCTCATATTAAACCCTCTACTAATCGTTGTAGAAGATTAAAAAGCGACACTAATCTCTGTCAGTTGTACTATTTAATTAAGATGTGTATACTCGTACACCTATTCACTTAGGTATGGATGGATAATATATAGTCGGACTAATTAAGAGAGTTTCTAAATTTATTCTCAAGCTTTGACATTGAATAATTTGCTGCTCTCTCGTCAGTCTTTGGTCTACCTATCGACAGAATTGAAATGATTAACTAATCCATTACCATTAGAAGAAAAACTAAATAAAAAGGGATTGTTTATAGTTTATACTGAAGCATTATTGAACCAATGAAAAGCTTGGATCACTAAACTCTCCTCTATATAAATATAGGCACACACAAACTTACAAAAATATATCCAAAACCCCAAAAACAAACAGCCAAAAAAAGAAAAATGGAAACACGAGTCGTAATTTATCTGCTACTGATCTCAGTTTCAGTTGCAACTTCACAGTCTGTGACCGATTCGGCGACTCTCTTCCAGTGTCTCATACGAGAAGGATCAAACCCGCAGAATTTCATCTCCGCTGTCACTTACATCCCAACAAACTCCTCTTTCACCGCCGTCCTCCGCCGCCGCATACCCAACCTCCGTTTCGACAAACCCGCAACACCAAAACCCCTCGCCATCGTCACACCCACCACGTGGGGACACATTGGTTCGGCGCTAGCTTGCGCCCGCGACCTCCCTATCCAGGTCAGGATCCGAAGCGGAGGCCACGATTTCGAAGGACTCTCTTACACCTCCACCGTCCCGTTCTTCATCATCGACATGTTCAATTTCAAATCGGTCGACGTCAACCTCACCGAGGGAACGGCTTGGGTTGATACCGGCGCTACGATCGGAGAGCTTTACTACCGAATCGCCGAGAAGAGCAATGTTTTCGGATTTCCGGCGGGTTTGTGTACGACATTGGGCGTCGGTGGACATTTCAGCGGCGGAGGGTACGGAGCGATGATGAGGAAGTTCGGATTGTCGGTGGATAACGTTGTTGGCTCGGCGATCGTCGATTCGAACGCGAATACATACACCGATCGGGTTTCGATGGGCGAAGACCGTTTCTGGGCGGTTCGAGGAGGGGGTGCCGCGAGTTTCGGCATTGTGCTGGGATACAAAATCCGACTTGTTCCGGTGCCGGAGAGAGTTACGGTTTTCAGCGTCGGAAAAACCGTCGGAGAAGGAGCCGTCGATCTTCTAGTGAAGTGGCAGAGTTTCGCTAACAGTACGGATCGGAATTTGTTCGTAAAGGTGACGTTGACTGTAGTCAACGGTACCAAGCCTGGTGAAAAGACGGTTTTAGCCTCCTTTATTGGGATGTATTTAGGCCGGTCGGATAAGACTATCAACGTGATGAACCGGGATTTTCCAGAATTAAAGCTCAAGAAAACCGATTGTACCGAGATGAGATGGATCGATTCGGTCTTGTTCTGGGCCGATTTTCCAATCGGTACACCGACTTCCGTACTGCTAAACCCGACGGTCGGAAAGAAGTTGTTCATGAAGCGGAAATCGGACTATGTGAAGAGTACGATTTCGAGAACCGGTCTCGGTTTAGTGATCAAGAAATTGGTGGAGGTCGAGAAAGTTAAAATGAATTGGATCCCGTACGGAGGAAGAATGGGTGAGATCCCCAGTTCGAGGACACCGTTCCCACACAGAGCAGGCAATTTGTTCAACATTGAGTATGTCATTGACTGGTCGGAAAGTGGAGATCAAGTGGGAAAAGATCATTTGGCACGTGCGACGGAGATGTACGGATTCATGACTCCGTACGTGTCTAGTAATCCGAGGGAGGCGTTTTTGAATTACCGTGATCTTGACATAGGATCTAGTGTTAATTCCACTTACAAAGAAGGTAAAATCTACGGGGCTAAGTATTTTAAAGACAATTTCGAAAGGTTAGTGGATATTAAATCCACATATGATGAGATAAACTTTTGGAGGAACGAACAAAGTATTCCGGTTCGAAAATAATATGTACGACACGAGTGTTGGGTTTGTGACATGCATTGAAATTTTCAGCAAATAAAGCAACAAAGATGTATGATTTGGTTTAATAAATCGTTGTGAAATGTGTTGACATATTTGGTTCGAGGATGCATCATACAGTACAAGTGGTTTCTTTTATACGCTAATGAGATAATTCTATGTAATACCAAAAAAAGGGATTGTTTGAATTTTTTTTTTTTTTTTTTCAAACAAAGGGATTTGTTGCATCTAACGTATATCTTGCGTATTTCATTTATCCATGCTATTGGTTTTTGTTTACATATTTGGATTATGATTTCAGGAATTGAACAATTTATTCTATATGTTGTTTATATTCTTCTTGATATCCTACCATTTTCTCTCTTCCAAATATCTTTGAAATATTGTAATTGGGAGGATCCTAACATTACGTCAATTTTTCATTGAATGACATAAAGTCATAAACTTACCATTACAAGTTGGAAATATCAAATATCTGACCGAGAGAATTCAAAGTAACCGCCCTTTCTCTTAGAAAAGTCACAAAGCCAACAAAATCTCTATTTATTCAAATCTCCTAAACACAAAACCCCTTAAAAAAAAAAAAAAAAAAGAGAATGGATAAAACGTATCTTATTTTCCTTCTCTTCTTTGCTGCATCGTACTCTTCATTGGGTTCTGCAGATTCTGTGACTGTCTATGAAGATTTTGTCCGATGCTTCACAAAGGAGACAAATATCTCCGCTAAGGAGCTATCCGACGTCGTTTTGTCCCGCTCTAGCGTCTCCTTCACACCCGTCCTACGCGCTTTCATCAGAAACGCGCGTTTCAACACCTCCTCAACACCGAAACCTTCGGTCATCGTCGTGCCACGTGTCGAATCTCACGTTCAAGCCGCCGTGATCTGCACCAAAACGCTGAATCTACAGCTGAAAATCCGTAGCGGAGGCCACGACTATGACGGTCTCTCATACGTCTCCGCCGTAACGTTCATCGTCCTCGATCTCTCCAATTTCCGGAACATCACCGTTGATTTAAACGACGACGGAGGATCCGCTTGGGTACAATCCGGCGCAACGCTCGGCGAGCTTTACTACCGGATCTGGGAGAAGAGCGAGCTACACGCTTTCCCTGCCGGACTCTGTTCCACCGTCGGCGTCGGAGGACACGTCAGCGGCGGAGGATACGGACACATGCTTCGAAAATTCGGACTCACGATAGATCACGTCGTCGACGCCACGCTCGTTGATGCCACGGGTCAGATTCTCGATCGGAAATCGATGGGAGATGATCTCTTCTGGGCGATTAGAGGCGGTGGCGGCGGAAGCTTCGGCGTCATTCTGGCTTTCAAAGTGAAACTCGTGGAGGTTCCGAAAACCGTAACCGTCTTCAGAGTAGATAAATCGGCGGACCAAAATGCCCTCGACATGGTCCATCAATGGCAATTCGTCGCTCCGAGAACCGACCCGGGTCTGTTCATGAGACTGCTGTTATCTTCTGCGACGCTGAACAAGACGAAAACGGTGAACGCTAAAGTGAGAGCTCTGTATTTGGGAGATGCAGACGACGTCGTTTCAATGCTGGCCAATGAGTTTCCCGAATTGGGTTTGAAGAAAGAAGACTGTAGAGAGATGACGTGGATCCAATCACTCTTGTGGTGGATGAACCACGTGGACGTGGACAAAGTCAAACCGGAAATTCTACTAGAGAGAGAACCAGATTCGGCCAAGTTTCTCAAGAGGAAATCGGATTACGTGGAGATAGAGATGACCAAACCAGACCTAAACCGGTTGTTTCAGAAACTGGCGACATTAAACAGAACCGGTTTGGTTTTTAACCCGTACGGTGGGAATCTAAACGCGACCGCAACGAACGCAACGGCGTTCCCGCACAGGCACAAACTATACAAGATACAACATTCCGTGACATGGCCCGATGCTGGACCGGAAGCTGAAAGGCTTTACGTTGGTAATACAAGGACAACATACAAAATCATGACACCGTTCGTATCTAAAAACCCTAGGAGCTCGTATTTGAACTATAGGGATGTCGATATCGGGGTTAATGATCACGGAGCGGATAGTTATCGAAAAGGAGAAATCTACGGGAGGAAGTATTTTGGCGAGAATTTTGACCGGTTGGTTCGGGTGAAAACCGCCGTTGATCCGGATAATTTTTTTAGGAATGAGCAGAGTATACCAACTTTACCTGCTAAGAGAAGATAGAAAGCTTTGGTTCGTGTGATGTGTGACCATTGTTACTTCTCTCTAGTGTTTCTTCATTAAACTTGGAATAATTATTTCTTTAATACAAACCGAAAAACAAACACTTTCGGCTTCAAGATTAGCAAGACTTACTTTCAAGAGTAAAGGTCTTTATGTGTTTTAAAGAGGTTGGCCACTTACCCACCTCTTGAACATGATTGAGCTCTCCTCTGGTTTATACTCTAACGTATGCCCTCCTCCCTATATAAAATCAAACTCGTTAATTAACCAATTGAGAAATCTTATCGTTAATTATGTTAACAAAAGTGTGTGGTAAAAAGAGGAAATTTTACTTTTACAGTGGCAAATGTCATTTTATTTGCATAAGTCTTGGTGTATCTGCAAATAGAAAAAGGTTGATCAGCTTATTCAAAAAAAAAAAAAAGAAACCAACAAAACAAGAAGAAAATAATATATTGTATAATATACCCAGCGACTCGATCGAGTATCATCCATGGCCTCCATTTCTCAATAACAGAAAAGTTTAGAGACCTTATCCAGGCTTGAGTCGCAAGGAAAGGGATTGTCATATCGTGATCACCACTGTGTTCATGAGAATAAAATTACAAACCTTAAGCTTGTGAGAGAAGTTATTAATTTTTTTTTTTTTCTTTTTTTTTTTGGTATACCTGAGTATGAGAGATCGATAGCCTCTGATACTGTTGTTCATATGGTATGGTATGCTGCTTTTAATGTCTTTATTAATAAGCACACTCCAATTACATCGTTCCCATTTCTCTTTTGTCCCCTGAAAATAAAATAAAAATCCTCACAAAGTTTGATCGTCAGGATCGATAATAAACATGACACATGTCATGTCATATTACCTTCACCACTTTAAGTGCTCTGCGCACGCTCTCGTTATTAGCCCAGTATTCGGATAGCGAATACCGATACGACTGCGAAATGCAAACCTTGTCAATGTTATTGTAAAGTGGCTAGCCATTGATCCAAAGATACTAAGACCATGATTAACAGTGATATCTATATTTTTTTTTTAAGTTTTAAAGATATTTTTAATTAAACACTAATATAAATATTATGTTCCCGAGACAAGATACTTTGATAACATAATATCAATAATCATGCTCTAAGAAACTTACATAGCAATCAGGAGATGTTTTGTCACAGTTTGATTGTAGAATAAGTTCCTCATATATTCTAGAAACACACTGTAAATAAATATAACCAAAACAAATTCTAAGTTAGCGATGATTTACCATGCATTGAACTCGAGATCCGTACAATTAAAATTCAAGACTGTGTGTGTACCTGCTTGAATTCTTCAACGAGTTTCAAGCATTCTGTGTTAAGAGGATCCGCATCCAAGTATTTTCCTCCACAGGTTTTCTTCATTGACTACAAAAGTAAGAGTTTTGAAATGTTTTGAATTGCTAGAGGTTCCGGGTCGAATCCTGTCCCAAATCTTGAGACCTAGACTTTGCTTTGGTATTTTTCTTGTTGAGCTAACGACACTTGGAAGTGTTGACCACTTCATTTTGGTGACAAGAGACAACAAAATCCTAGATTTTGTAAATGTACCTCATAGAGTTCATCAGGGATGAGTGCCATTCCATGAGCAAATGGAATGCGAGCATTTTTGTCAACATCTAAATCTGCTACCGGGTTTCCGAGCACATAGCCCTGTTGTTGAGAGGGACAAACAAAAATCTCTAATTCTTATTGCGTGAAAATGTATATATGGAGATAATGTAAGAAGCAAGAGCAAATACTAATGAACCTGAAGGTTTATCTGAGGTTTGCAGCATATATAATTTCCTGTGATGAATTGGTAAACTAACTGATCAAGAAACCATAGTGAAAGAATAATAAGGCTTGCATAGGCATTGAAGTGATTAATAATAATAAAAAAACAACTTACCATTTGAGATTTCTTGAACTATGGCCGGAATCACCTTACCGGAATAAGAGTTTCCGCCGACATAGAAAGGATTTGAGAAATACTCAGGATGCTTGTCTAGCCACTGCACAACAATCACAAACAACTATAACAAATAGTCTCCATAAGTCTATGCATAAAGAGAGGTGCTTACATTTCGAGTTTCACATTACCTTACGAATAAACTCATGGATCAGCTTAACTTCTCCTGTGTCACTTGGTAATTCAGCAAGCGGGTTTCTTGAGTAGGAGAAGCCAACGCCAACAGGCTGGTCCAAATAGATTATATTCGCCACCTAAAAAAATAGCAGTGATCCCTAAAACTTGAAGATGAAAGAAAAATTTAATTCTGAATAAAACAGCGTTTACATCACCTGCATATACTCTCTACGTTACTATGTATATACATCCCAATATTTTTACCTTAGTCCATGAATATGTAGTAGAGACCAACGAGGGTATACTTCCATTGTAGGCCTCAACCTTGAAAGAAATAGGCCCTGATGATTGGTGATTTTTTTTTTTTTGTCAAGTCAAACAAGTATAGTTTAAACTTTGCAGAGACACAAATAAGAATGACTTAAAAAAAGAAAGATTTACCATTCTCAAAAACAAGGCCAGAGAAAGAAGAGCAGGGAGGTCCTCCAGTTAACCATACAAGAAGTGGGTCTTCTTCGGGGTTCCTCTCAGATTTGATGAAGTAGTAAAACATTTGATCTTTTTCCTCCTCACCAACACCAATGTATCTGGAATTTGAATTTAACTCCAAAAACTCAGAATATAGATTCAATTACAATGCTAATTAATTAATGATGGAGAATAAGATGAATGAAATCGGAACAGGACCCGGTTTCAAGCTCAAAAGGAAGAGGGCCTTCAAAACCAGGAAGATATTTGATGATAGAACCTGAATGAACATGCTGAATCAACACAAACATGACTTGCAGCAGCAGCAGCAACTTGAGTATCCAAGAACCCATTTTTGGTTTTGAGTTTCTGAGATTGATGACAAAAACATCTTTATAATACATTATTAGTACTCAAAAACACAGGCGTTGACTCCAAATAAGTGAGAGGAAGCTTTTCGGTTGAGTATCGGTTTAACCATATAGACCGGTCGATTGCCACATCTAACCCCAGTAATCCAGTATACTGAAATGAAAAGTGGAGTATGCACGTGGAAGGGACATAGTCGCGTGTAAAGTTGCGCTGCAGACGGTCCAAGATAAATTAGTTGTTCCAACTGTATTTGGCATTGGCTAAGAAAACCGGATCGACCCCCCTCTCGAACCGGTTTAGCATGCTGAATTTAACACAAGTTTGAAAGACCGGCCGCATTCTTATGCAACATTGTGTTATTTTGCGTGTCTTTTTGAGTTGATGATGCTACTGCTACATTAAAGTATGATCATTCTTCAGTTGGAGTTAAAACTGTATCATATGTTGATTTCAATTTGCTTCATATAATCCATATTTCCATATAAAAAACCGAAAACCACATTGAACTGAACCACGCCTGGATATAAAACCGGATCGAACACTGATCCAATAGAAAAAAGTAACAGAAAAATACATTTCAGTAGATTATACACATTACACACTCTTAAACTAGAATTCAAGAAACAGAAAAAANTTCAAAAAAAAAAAAAAAAAAAAAAAAAAAAAAAGACAAGTTATAGAACAAATATAATGAAAACCAAATTATACAGAAACCAGATGATGAGTAAGTTCGGTTTAGTTCCTGTCGGTACAATGCAAAGCTAGGAGAAGACCAGTCCAGATAAAGACAATATTTGTAATGGAGACATCCAGCTTCGAATTTCCATTGAGAAATGGAACACCGTTTCCCGAGATACTGTTCTGGTTGAGTCGATTCCCAAATGGCTGATTGAGAGCAGAGTTAGACGAAGAAGAAGTAGAAGAAATTGGTTGGTTGAATCCCGTTGATGATGGTTGTTGATTAACCCCGGTTAATGGTTGATTTAACCCGGTTAAAGGCTGGTCTAGAGAAGAAGAAGATGGTTGACCAAGAATCGGTTGGTTGAGTCCAGTTGATGATGGCTGATTAAATCCGGTTAATGGTTGATTTAACCCGGTTGAAGGCTGGTTTATAGAAGAAGAAGATGGCTGACCAAGAATTGGTTGGTTCGGGTTTGCAACCGGAAAACCTTGTGGCTTCGTTGGTGAATTGATGACTTCTCCCCCTGTTGGTTCTAGTGGTGTAGCCAATTGGGTTTGTTGAGCAGAAGATGATGAAACCAGGAGGCATAGAAGAATGATTGTTAGCATCTTCTTCTGGATTTTGGCGAATTTCATATCCATTTTTTTTTTAGTTTTCGCAGTGCAATTTCCGGTTTACTAAGCATCAGATCTTATAGACAGACAAACATGGAGTCGTTAACTTCTTGAAGGTTGTCTGAGGAGTTGATGGAAAACAAAGAAAACAGTTGACCTGAAACACAAATCCAACTAAACCAACCATATATGTATAGTATCTTTGTTCTGTTTCAACTATTACATTACTGTTTATATGCTATATACAAAAATAATTATATAAATACAACAAGAATGGATCAAAAACCGGTTCTCACTCAAACCGTGTCTCGGAAATCGAAATCCAAACCATCCAAATCACTAGAAGAGTTGTCACCTGAAAGATGGACTTTTGGAGAGTTCCCTGTACTTCTGCTCAATGCCCAAATCTTGATTCCTTTCTTGTTCTTCTTCAAGCCGAGAAACTCCTGACTCTTGCTTAGATTAGGACAAAATCTTTTGCTTTCGACGTTGTCCAGCAGCAACCTGTCTTCTAGAGAGAGCTGGTTTTTGTAGGTGAAGTCAGGGGAGAGAGATAGTTGCGTCTTGGAGATGGTTATGTCGTTGGTTTGATGGGAGCCATGATGGTTGGTTTCTTGAAGCTTAACGCCGTGAACTTGTTTCTTTGACGACTTCATTAGTCGATGAAGCCATACGACGAGCTCGAGTACATATGAATCAACTTTTTGTTTATCCGCGTGATGAAGCGTCTGAAGTCGTGTTGGATTCCTGCTGTTGTCGCCTTTTCCCTTCCCAAACTCTATCCTGTTTTTCCACAATGTCTCCCAGATCAGATTCAAGATTCAAGATTCAAGATTACAGTTGTCAGATTGAGAGAGAGAGGGAGAGAGAGGGAGAGACTTACCTTGAATTTGCCCACTCGCCTACCCATCCGAAGCCTTGATGTGCCCTGTTGGAAATGGATAAAAGTTATGACAAGAACGCACAAGGAGGAGCATGTTGAACCAAGAATGGTGGTGCAGGAAAGGCTTACTTTGTGGTGTTTGTGGCGAATGGGACAAGCCATTGAAGCGACTTCTCCATTTCAGCTCTGATCTCCGATATTGAAAGCTGAAGAAACACACAAGAGTTAGGCAAAAAAACAAACAAACAAACAGCAACAAGAAACAGAACCAAATGATGCATGACGACGAGTGACGAACAAAATTGAGAAACAGAGATCTTTTTGGACAAACCTCTTCCTCAGGATCAAGAGTTTGTAGCCGAGGACGAAGAGCTGTCTTGACGGTAGCAGGTAATGCATTGTACAGGGTGTCCCTTACATTAGAAGGAAGTGATGAAGGCCGAGACGCCTAGAAATTTCAAAGATCAGTTTCAAACAGAGATCTATATATCAGAACAAGAGCGGTGAGAATCTGGAAGCTTACAATACTATCGATTTGTTGGATTAGATTAGCATAGTGTAACGAAAGACCAGCTTCACCTAATCGTTCTCTTCCCTGCTTCCCTCCACTGTCTCGTAGACCTATTGGTGGTTAAGACTATGATAGATGAGAACTTGTTTTCCACAAGTAGGATCTTTATCAGATGACCAAAAGTACAAAGAATCATTACCGTTGTTGCCAAAAACTTCCACAATCGTTTGACGTATATAGCAAACCACATCCACAAGCTTCTCAATTATCTGCAACAGAAGAAATATTATAACGACTGGCATTTCTACCACACAGTCACACACTAAGACTATTAAATAATCACTTGCCTCTCCCAGATTCCGGGACCAGAGCGACTTCTTCTGTAAGCTCCTCACGAGTTTCCTCTGGTTTTTTAGTTCATTTTGTAAGATGATGATACTCTCTCCTACATGTATGAAAATAAAAATGAAACTGAGAGTCCTAAAAAAGAGCCAGGGCTGATCAAAGCAATAGCGAGACCAACCTCTCCGAGGAAGTTTTAAAGACTCTACTTCTGCGAGCTTTCTCCTGTAATCTTGTTCAAACCTATCTAAAGCTTGAGACTCGTGATATAATTCCTGATAAAGCCAATGCTTTAGTTTCCAATCCCCAGAGAGAAAAAAAATGACGAGTTTTGAAGTTAAAAACAAAAAAGAAAACATACAGAAGTGAATCGGGCAAGAGTGACGAGCTCTTGCATCCTTGCCTCTGCCTCATCGTTGAGCAGTTTATGCTGTGAGTTCTCTGTGTCAAGCCTGAAACGTTATACACCGGTGTACAATGAAAATCCACTGGCATACAAGTAACTATAACAAAGCATTGCATTAGGACTTAATTAAAACTTACTTTTCAAAATATCGATCAAGATTGTGCCACTGTATATCTTTGCACATATTGCCAAACCTGACCACCTCTCCAGAGAAAAGATCAAGTTCCTCCCTATAGAAACAAAAAAAACAATGAAATAAGGAAGCTAGAAAAACGAGCCAAAGACAAAAACAAAATGGTCAATAAACAAAAAAAATAAAAAAGAAGCAGCAAACCTTTTGTCAGAAGCAGCAAGAATTTGCAACTCTGTGGTGTCCGAAGAAACCAACTTCTTCACTCCCTTGGAACGTAACATATCCTTCTTCATGAGCTTGAGATCCTCTTCTGAGAGAGACTGCAGCAAAGCAGCACCTTTGGCTATTGTATTGGCGACTTCGAAGGCCAATATATCGACTTTGACACCACGGGACGACGTAGCACCAGAGTGAAACCCGTTGCTCGGGTTCATACCAGACATGCTGCTCCCTAGCGTGTCTAGAACTTCAACCGCCTTCTCTAGCCCCATAACCCCAGCCCGTCCCAGAAACGAGTTCCTCTGCATAAACTATGGAGAAAAAAAAAAACAAAATATCAGCACCCAATATTTTCATCAATACAAGATGAAAGTTTCACACGAGAGAACAATATTCATAGAGATATGGAAACATAAAAGAACCTTGGTAGAGTCGTTCCTTAATGGAGGCATCGGCCTGAGTTCACCGGAGAAGTTGTAGATATTTTCACTAGGCTTGAAACTTTTCCGCTTCGAGCTTTCGTTTCCGTAGTTATCTGAATAATACGAATCAGAGGTTTTCCTTCTTCTCATGGACTTGAGTTTCCCAGAAAAGCCTCTTGACTTATTATCATCATCATCATCGGCGGATCTTAGCTTCTTATCATCATCTTTGAAACCGCGAGAACAAACACCTCCCATTTTTGTCTTCTGCAAGCTCTTGAGGACGCACAAAGCAAACTGTATAACAGAAGACCAAATAACCTATACAAAAAGGGAAACCAAGACCTGAAGAGAAATCAAGAATTACAACTATGGTGGGGACAAAAAAAAAGGAAGACTTGGTAAACAGGAGAAGGAACTGAAAGCAAATGGAGATGTGGAAAAAGTCAGAGTTAAGAATGTGTTTATTATTATTATACCATTCACAAGGTAAGAGGAGGAAGCGCCGTGGAATCACTGGCTCCTTTTATTTTTTGTTGACTTATCATTTCCAAGAGAAGTCAGAGAGACGACTATTCTAACTTTCTTTTGGCATTTTTTAATTTGTTGTTTATCGAAAGAGAAGAGGACCCGAGTCGAAGAAATCTCGCCGTCCTTGAAGGTTGAATATGACGTGCTTAGGTTAATTTTCTCAGCAATCTTCCGTTGAATTTTTTCGGAAATTTTTCCCGAAGAATAATCCGATCTCGATTTCGAGCATAATCAAGTATAATGGGAAGAAGAGAAGACATGCTTACTGGCTGAGACGCGGCGGTCGAAGGCAGGAGGCTCTTTCCGGCGCGGCGATCGGAAGATATTCCGGTTGAATCCATTGGAGACCGGCGAATTTTCGGAGAGTTCACGGTTTGTTGGGGGTTTCGGCATCGATTTACGATTCTCTTTCGCTTTTGCTGGATTGAAATGTTTGGTATGTGTGATCGTTTTTACTTGTTTAGTTTGATTTGCTTGGAGTTGGAGAAGATGGAGGTCATGAAGATGAACTCGGACCAGTACAGTGTGAAAGATTGTGCGCGAGAGCTGAAATTAGTGGATATTGGGCCATATTTAGGCCCATTAGTTTAGAGTCATTTGTGAGGGTTCTAATTTTGAATTGCCAGAGCAGAGCAGAGTCAATGCTACTCTTTTAACATTTTACATTATTAAGAAAGAAAAACGAAAAAATAATAATAAAATACCGATTTTCGAAAAATTTAGAAACCTATAACCAAACGAATTGACATGTATCAAAAATATGTCAGAGAACCAATTCAAAAATCTTTTCGCAGATATGCATTTTTTCGATAATATTGTCACCTCAACGTGCCACATCACATTTTTTTTTTTTTTGGAAGAAGTCCTTACAAAATTTCTGATGCGGATGCTCTCGATATGTAGTTTTTCACACTGAAAAAAATATGTTTACTGTATGTTTTTTTAAATGAAGATAAGGATAAAGTTGGATATAATTATTTGATAGGTCAGATTTTGCTTCTGCAATTTTATCATTCGAATTGTAATATGAGAATATGAGTTAGATTTTAAGTTAATTTGGTAAATGTCTGATATGAGTAAAATCATCCAAAACTTATACTTGATAAACTTATATAACTCCACATAAAAAAAAAAAAAGTAACACGGAGTGGAAAACAACGCGGTAAATTCTTCAAAAACGTATTTAATGTTTTAACCCATTATCATATGGGGGGCGGGCTAAATGTTAAGATAAAAAGACACTGTATATACTCTTAAATCTATGGTTAAACTTATCAAGCAAGAATAAAAAGGTCAATCTTCAGTAAATGTAAATTTGAAGTTTTTGTCAGTCAACGAGAAAAAGAAGTAGATGGGAAGATGGTAGTTTACAAAAATTAGAAGTTAACATTAAGGTCTAATGCCTTTAAGGTTTAAGCTCATGTCCCTCGTTGTCAACATTCCAATTAAAGTTTTACTAGGCTATATAGTTAGGACATCTAGTCATACCTTATGTATAGGTCAATACCATGAGATTTAAATATTTTTAAAATCAATCTTTTATTTAAAAAAAAAAAGCAGATGGAAGGAACAGTTTGTATTTTTGCTGACTCATTTTGTCTAATAAATCTTCTCTTCGTAAATGTTTGTATAAATCCTTATCTATATGTATTTTTTTTTTTCAGCATTACTAACAAAAGTAAATGATGCGCTCGAGAGTGTTAATTATAATTAACCATATAGTCTTGTAAAAGTTTGACTTAGTCCATCAGAAAAATATATCTATTGACTAACAACTGGTTTACAAATTTCAAGGCAATGAGAACTACAATAGAAAAAATGGTTTTAAGTTCTTCTGATTAAGAAAGTACTATCCTGAAGTGAATGTCAAATATCTTTGTTTTTTGTTTTTATTAGGATAAAATCATAAAGCAGAAATATTTAAATGATTTTTTTCTGTGTAAAGCAGAAATATCACCTTTGCCATTGTGTAAAATTAGATAAGACTCTTAAGGAGGTGTATTGAATTTGGGGTTTTATGTGATTTTGAGTGATTTGATTTAAAATGATAAATGATAAACGGTTACAGTTTTCGAAGAGAGATGGAAGATTAGGTTTTAGAGATTTATCAAAGTTTAATGATGCGCTCTTAGCAAAACAAGCATGGAGACTTTTAAAACACCCAAACACCCTGTTTGCAAGATTGATGAAAACACGTTATTACAAGGACACAACAATTTTGGAAGGAAAGCATAGGACAAATGAATCTTACGGTTGGAGTTCCATTGTTACAGGCTTAACCTTACTCAAAAAGGGGATTAGACATTTAATAGGAGACGGCGAATCCGTTAGTTTATATGGAGATAATTGGCTTCCTTCACATCCTTCCAAGAAACTCGCCAACAACGGAGAACAAGGGCATCTTATGGTTAAAGACTTGATCGAGGTATCTGGTAATTCCAGATCTTGGAATTTTAATGTCGCAGAAGAGTTTCTTAACGATGAAGAACTTTCTTTACTTCGGAAGATATACCTCCCTCAAACGAAGAAACCTGATCGTCCAATATGGAGCTATGATAAATCTGGTGAATATACAGTTAAAAGTGGTTATTGGTTAGCTTTTCAAGAGCAAATCCAAAACCACCCTGATATTACAATCCCTCATGGAGATCCAGTTTTGAAAGATCATATTTGGCGATTACAGATTATGCCAAAGGTAAAACATTTTTTATGGAGATTATTATCAAAAGCTCTTGCCACAGCCACTAGACTGATTACTCGAGGACTGAAAATTGACAAAATATGTCAACGTTGTTGTTCGGCACCGGAGACTATCAACCACACTCTTTTCACTTGTCCACACTCTATGATGGTTTGGAGAATGAGTCAACTGCCTTGGCAACCTTTAAATCTTCATGATGATAATTGTGATGATCAAGTCTCAAAACTTTTAGACATCCAAAACATTCGAGGTTTATCTGATTATCAGAAATTCCTACCTTTTTAGTTTACATGGAGAATCTGGAAAGCTAGATGTCATTTGATTTTCAGGAAACAACACACAGCTCCTCATCTTATCGTCCAACAAGCACGTGTGGATGTATTGGAATGGCTGAAATCAATAACCAGGAAAAACTCCACACCAAATGGAACTGGAACTTTTGGAGCATCTTCTTCACAACCTACACTTCATCAAGATAGACCATGGCAACGTCCAAGTTTGGGCTACCACAAATGTAATTTTTATACAAGTTATGATCCTTTTACTAATCGGTCAATGGCTGGTTGGATCATCAGGGATCACTCTGGACTGGCGTTTTCATGGGGAACAGTGGTTTTAGGAATATCAATTTCACCCCTTGAAGCTGAAGCAAAAGCTCTCTTAGTAGCAGCTCAACATGCTTGGAGTATGGGCTTAGATCATGTAGTCTTTGAAGGAGATTGCAAATCTCTGATTGATATCTTACAAGGACAACACATGGATTTTAACATCGAAAACATCTGCTGGGACATAACAACATGGAGTGGAAAATTTAGAGAATGCATCTTTCAATTTACTAGAAGACAAAACAACGCCGTCGCCCATCTTTTAGCTTCAAAAGAACCAGAAAATGCTGTTTTTTATTCTTCAAGATTGTATCCTCCATTGTGGCTTTCGGAAGCTTTATACTCCGACTTTGTAACCTCTTTTAATATATGAAATTACCTTTTGACGAAAAAAAAATTTTAAATGATAAATCATCTGTTATTCAAACATGAATTTTAAAAAGTAGTTTAAAATCCAGTGTTATTGAACTTGTGATTTTCAAATCCACTTTAAAATCCAGTGTTATTGAAAATATTTTAAATAAGAATTTTAGGTGATTTCAAGTTATTTTAGAGTTATTTGATGGGATTTCTTTGTTAAAAACAAATCATCTAAAATCTCATGGTTTTAGTTGAGATTCTAGAGTGATTTCATTAAAATTATAACATACCTTCATCAGAAAATAAAATCACCCCAAATCATTTCAAATCTCAATTTCAATACATCCCCCTAAGAATATAAAGTACCATAAAAAGAGCTGTCAAAAATAAAATAAAAACATTACCAAAAAAAGAACTGAAAGTACATTTGTTTCTTTTTTCGTATCATCATGATTTTTCTTTTTCTTTTTTTTTTTGTTTCTCTTCGTATCATCATGATTATAAGACATTTTATATCATAAAAATCATCAATTATTTTTTCTCGTGATATTAGTAATTAATAAATCTTATCCAGAAGAGATATTTTAGCATAATGTAATAAAATATAGATATGTGTGACTACTTGTGTGGGTGCTTGCTGCTCGGGCGTGCGACGGTGCGAAGTCTAGTATTTTGCCGCTTTATGGCTAAACGAACATGCGAACTTGGTTTTGTTAAATTGTTAATTTCTTACTGTATCTCAATTAAAACATTTGTCACCGAAGAAAAACAAAAAATTAATACGAGTACATGACAAGTATCCAAAATTTAGAATGATCCATGTGAAAACCTCGACAAATGTTTATAGTCCATGTTTGTCTATTGGTCAACATCGAATTTTAAATTTTCTATTCAACATAATTCGGCTCTGCAATATTAACCTGGCACTTAAATCGACAAATTATAATAGGAATTGACCCTATCCAACCACCACATGAAAGAAAAAGTGCTAACATCATATCTTGTGGCAACCATTATCTACGAGGATATGAGTAATAGTGGATCATGACATGTACGTTTAGTGTGTCTCAACTCTTATAGATAAGTATAATACAAGTAAACAAAATACATGCAATCTAAAGATAAGAACCCATACGGAGAAATGTTATTCCATAAATTTATGTGTTAGTGTTCTTAATTGTTATATCAAGCACAAGCAGATTTAAAGATTTGCATGCGGATCATGTGCCGGTTGGTGAAACTAGAAAACTATATAAAATTATTGACTTTCGAATTTGACGGAAGGTTTTTCGGTGTCTATGAATATAATAAATGCATCTATAGCCTATACAGGGTACATATTTAGGAAGTATTGGTTCGTTGAAATGAATTTAAAATTAAATTTAAAACTGTGTTTTGAACTATATTTTATTTACCATGATTTCACTTAATTTCAGTAATCCCATATGTCTAAAAAAGGAAGAATAAAAAAATTATATATTTGCATACGCATAAGACCATGAGAATTATTACCATGGTTTCTCTCACTGGATAGGAAAAATTTCAGAAATATATTTTTTTGGATATCAATTTTCAAAACTACAACTTTAAGATGTTTATTTTTAAAAATACATTTTTATTAAGTAAAAAAACTATAAATCTTAAAATATAAATCTCAAACCCTAAAATCTAATCTTAAACCCTTAAATCTAAACTCTAAACCATAAAATATAACTCCTAATTAAGGATTAGTGAATCCAAACTTATAGATTAAAATTAGAAAAAAATATAGTAGTTTTAAAAATTGATATAATAGAGTGTGTATTTTTGAAAATATACCGCTTAATAAGTGTATTTCTCAAAATTTCTGTATTAAGAATACACATGTTTATAAATACACTCAAATATAAGACCAGTAGACCACCCACCATAAGTTGGAGGTGCATCATCAATTGGAAAATACTGAAGTTGTATAAAAACTGACGTTGTTGATTTGTGTTTTGAGATTTTGAATGCTTTGCGGTTAACCGGCGCAATTTCCCAATGCTAATTACACGTTCCATTAACAGGTTTTTTCGGCTCTTTCACAAGCTCACAGGTCCCTATGCCGCTACATGGGGAGTTCCGCTCACTAATCTGGGCAATGAAAGTCGCTCGACATTTCAGATATTTCTCATTGAGATTTGAATCCGACTGTCTTCAACTGGTCTGCCTGATAGAAGATGAAGATGCATGGCCCTCGTTGGCTTCAGAATTGGATGAATTCTACTCGCTTTGTTCCAAATTTCTATCATTTTTCGTTAATTTTCATTCCACGTTGTTTAAATACACGTGCCGACTCTCTTTCAAAAGAGGCTCGAGCACAGACTCTGTGTTACCAAACGGGTTGGCTCTTTTGACCAACTCTTTCGGCACGTTTTAATAATAAAAATGAAGCTTTCGACGTCAAAAAAAAAAATTACACGTTCCATTGAACAAAAACGCAAAATCAATTAAAAAGAGTATACTCCATATATTATACACTCAAAATTTATATACAGTCAGCAGTGCACTGAGATTGTACGTTCTTGACACAAAACTATCCTAAAATATTGAGATTTGTGTTTTTGGTATAATTTTAGCGGATATAAACAAGAAGTTGGTCGTTTTATTCCTCATAAGATCTACCTTAATAATCGAGTATTCCCATCTATGAATTCTTACTATTAGATCTTTTTCAGTGTAGAAAAAAAAATATTAGGTACTTTTTTTGCTACGCATGGAGACGTGAAGAATTTTATAAAAAAAAACTGTCAACATAAAATTTGAGACCAATTTAAATTATATTAGTTGACTTATTTTGTACTTTTATATTGAAATTATTTACTCCAAGTTGGCAAGTTTTCTTCAATTGAGAAGAACTGTCGGCATGTTAGTTTTTCAACAAAACTATAAATATTTTCATTTTTTTCGTTGTAAAATATTTAGAAATATCTTGATATAAATATTTTTCAACAAAACTATAAATATTTTTCAACAAACTAACTGTCGGCATGTTAGTTTTTCAACAAAACTATAAATATTTTTTCAAGTTTTTAAATATTTTAATATCTTGATATAAATATTTTCAATTTTTTCACTGTGAAATATTTATTACAATAGAAATTTTATTTATTTTAATTATATAGTTTTATTTTAAAAACCATATGAAACCAAATACACTGATAAATTTAGAAGCTTATTAAACTAAACTTTCATATCTTATGATTTTTTTTTTATCATTTTGATCTTTTTTATAATAGCCTTATGAACTATCACACATCTTTATTTCTAATGTGAGACTTTGATGATATACTTATAATTTTCATCATTTTAGTAATTGATATCTATTTTAAAAAATTCAACTTATAATTTGTGTAAAAAAAAAAATATTTTTTATTAAAAGTAAAGTGATAATTTATTTATTTTTATAAATTTTAGTACAACCAAAGAGAAAAATATAGTATTTAATTAAATGATTAATAAAAAATGATAATATCTTTATGATTAAATGCTTAAATTTGAATAAATCATTGATATAAATAATATTCTCTAATCAAACTAATGCAATGGCATATGTTGTAAATACTCTAGTAAAATCAGTCTTAAGTTATAAAAACTTTAAAGGTGAAGCATATGATGACACCTCAGCATGGCATAATTAAAAATAACACATGAATGAAAGGTTGTTTTTATATATATTTTTTCTTTTAATATATTAGGGATAAGACTATTAGGAACATACGAATGATTTCCAAGTGAAAGAAATAAAGCTAATTAAATCGAAGAAACATGAGTCAAAGTTATAATATATATCGAATCAAATTGAATCAAACTGCAACAATCGAAGAAGCACATATCGATATATTGATGCTTTATTATTTTATAAACAGATCAACCATATGTTAGCAATAATCCTTTTGGGATTCATATGTTAATTCTTCTGGGATATAAATAATTTTGTAAATTTTATCCTTCAGTAATACAAATCCTCGTGGGATTGAGATGATAAACATAGATCAACAAAGTAATATAATTACTACTCATTGTATTTTGTTCAATCTTTGGAAATAAGGAAATTTGATTTCCTGTTACCTCTTAGCTTAGACGGCTAGGGTTTTAACATAATGGTTATAGACTCGTGCTGATAACGTATTATAGAAAGAAAAAAAGAACAAAAGAAGAGAGAAATTAGTTATGTTCTTATTCATAAGTAATGAGTCATTTATATAGGAATACAAAACAAGGGTTTCTTAGAAAAGATATACAACTTGGAGAGCAAGCTGGACTTTTCTAAAATATGGGCATATAATGGATATCCATATAAACTAATCGTAACAAATAAGAGATAAAAACTATTTGGATACAAGAATAATAACTTAAAACAAACCGACGTATGGTTTACTCAAACCAGAAATCAAATTTATTAATTGACCGGGTCAGAAACTTAAAACAAACCGGAAGATGATTCAATCAAATTAGAAATCGAATCTGTTAATTGATCGGATCAGATACCAAAACAAGACTATACTGAAAAGATAAAAACGTAATTCGCACAGTCAAGTTAAAAATCAAATATGTTAATTGATCGGGTCCAGTAATAAAACAAAACTAAACTGAAAAGATTAAAACATAACTCCGCATATTCAAATCAGAAATCGAATATCTTAATTAATCCGGTTGGGTAACAAAACAAAATTAAACTAAACTAAAAAGATAAAAAAAAAAACATAACTATGCCCTACTAAGCGGGTCTGCTACTAATTTATATTCAAAATACAAACGATACTTTGTGAAACAAAACTAAAGTCTTGAAACGGTAAATTCTGTGAAACAACATAAGTTATATTCTACTCTATGTAAGATTTGTAGTCTTAAGTTGATTATTTTAGGGAGGTCAAGTGGATTCACTATCTGGGTAAGAATACCACTTGGAGACATGTTTTTATAAGTGTGATTTTTTCATTATGTAAGCAATTATGGCCTCCGCATATGCCATTGAATAATAAATATTTAGACAATTAATCACTTTGATGCCACTTTGTTGCTTTTAAACTCAACTGGCCACAAATGCTATCAATCACCCACTTATCTTACTATTTGTTTAGGTGACCCTTACACCAAAAGCATTACAACTCTCACACTGGACGCCAATAAACGTAATGAAGAATCACTTTTTTTGTGTGCAATGAATGTCTAATTATACAAATATATTCTGGACAACAAAGCAAATACACATATGATAGTTTTTGGTTATTTGTAGATATTTGATCGTCAAGTCTAACATATAAAAATTTTGATGTCATAGAAATATATTCGATAGACTTGCGTGCTACTTGGTTAACCACATGAGATTTGTGTTCATCTGTTTCTCCAATCGCATATTATTCTGGATTGTTTTTTTTTTTTTTTTTTTTTTGCAGTTTACTTAGTCGTAGATATAATATCACTGAACATATTTTGATCCGCTTGCAAGTTTTTAAGCTACGATATATTATATTTGGAAGGAGCAAACTAGAAGAAGATATTTCAAAAATCATCACACGTCCTTCCTATTGTTTCGAATTATTGACTAATCGTTCCGTTCTAAAATCACATCACTCCATTCGGAGGTAATCCTTTTCGTGGTTTTTCTATTCTGTTTTAAATTCTATGAGTTGTTTCAGTGTCCAACTGTTTAAGCCTTGTAAATATATTTGTTTGTTAATTAAATTTAAAAATATAGCTGATAAATAAGATAAGTCTTTTCAAGTTATATCAAATATGAAAATTGGTTATTTTCGTTGAGCATTGGATATTATTATTTTTATATATTTCATCACTTTTTAATAATCTATAAGAAATTTTTTTTCTTGTCTCACAAGTCTCTTTTGAAACTACAAAAGTAAAACCAAAATCTACAGGATGTAAACATGCGAAATTTTGGGGAATCTACTTAAAAGGGAAAGGGAGTTGAAAAAATATAGCCTTATGACTACTTAAAAACATATGCTCATGTATAGGTTGAATTTGTTGACTTATAAAGTGGCTACGTATTCACAAGCATAGTCAAGCTTAATTAGGGGTTGATGGTTTCAATAATGGATTATATCATGGGTGCCCTCTTTAACAAATAAAAGAAAACATAACATAAAAAATATTATCAACCATTTGTCTAAAAGAAATACACATTTTTTTAGGATTTTTACATCTTAATTTTAACACGCATTACATAATTATAGCAGTTATTAACTCTGTTAGTGAAAAAAACTACTTGTACTTAAATGTTTATCAGGTAGTTAAAAATAAACGTTCAACTGCAACGTCGATTGCAATTTTTTTTTTTTTTTAAAAAAAATTTGCAATTCTTTTGCTGTTAATAGAATTTACAACATTTTCTAGCTAGTTCTCTAACGTCCGCTGGGTCGGTGGTCCGATAATATTTTTCGACTCGACAGATAAACTTTTTTTTTATGGATTAGGTAAGTAGTCATTCCAACTTACAGACTTCTATTGTTAGAAAATTAATTAACTCTAGTTGGCCACTGTGAACATATTAGATGACAAAATATCTGATTTTCTTACAGATCATAGATATTAATTTGGATATTAACTTGAGACTTGCTGGGTTTTTTTTGTTTTTTTCTTAAAAACTACTTTTTAAAATATTTGTACCGTTTATAATCATATGTACGGTATTCGACAATAGTATTTAGTTGAGAAAGAGTTCAAAATAACCCACTAATAATCATATGTACGGTATATCTTTGATTGAAAACATCTCATAGAAGAACAGTAAAGATGTTAATGTAGTAATCATCACAGAGTGCATGATTGACATGATGTATTGGATTATGCCATTATGGAACACAACGTTGTAAAATGTATGAACCAAATCTGTTACAAAGTAAATATCTAATTTGAGAGTCAAAAAAGGAAGATGCGATATATATATTATATTATTTTGATTCAAGAATAAGTTGAAGAAAATGGATTTAACTTTTGAGCCACAATTACTGGAGTTGGTGGTGTCAGTATCTTTGAAATGATGAATAAATTTGTCCCTACAAAGTTAAAACCCACAAATTATGACCTACTTTAAACACCAAATATTTCTCCACAAACTCGGGGTCATAATCAATATAATTAGCAATAAAAACAAATTATACATTAACAGATTTCATTTGATTTTCTTTTTGGTCGCGTGTCATGGAAATGAAAATTCTAGAAAGAAGTTATCCTGCTTATTCAGATGTATAAATATGATCACGGTAGAAATTACGAATTAGAAAATCAGCATACGTGTTTCAGCATAAAAGACCGGACTAGCAAAATCATGAATTCATGATGGAAAATGTTAAAAGATAAACTTCAATTCCCAAAAGGCTATAAATTAAACAACAAAATAGTAGCCCTAATTATTCCAAAATTGTAAAGAACTGTTTGACACTATTACACCATACATGGTCAAGAGTCAAAGAGCATGACGCAATTATTACATCAACTTTACGTATAAAACCATTCCCTGTCCCTATATAAAACCCAACACATACATATGAAACTCCTCAAACAAACTTAAAACTTCATAACTATATAGAAACTAGAAATGGCGTTTACGGTGATAATAAACGCCAACGCGTTTCTAGTAACGCTACTTTTACTATCCTTTTCTTCCATTCCATTGTCTTCTTCCACAATCCAACAAGACTTTGTGATGTGTCTCGTCGACAACTCCGACGCTTCGTTTCCGATGGACTCATCGTTCTTCACTCACGACCTAAACGCCTCTTCCTTCAAACAAGCGTTAGAGACTTCTGCTCAGAACCTCCGTTACTTGATGCCGTCAAATCCCAAGCCGGAGTTCATTTTCGAGCCGCTTTACGAAACGCACGTTCAAGCCGCCGTTGTTTGCGCTAAGAATCTGCGGCTTCACTTGCGGCTAAGAAGCGGCGGTCATGACTACGAAGGCCTCTCCTACGTCTCCGAGATGGATTCGGCGTTTGTGATCGTCGATATGTCCAAGCTTAGACAAATCGACGTTGATGTGGAAAGTGGCAGCGCGTGGGTTCACGCTGGTGCTTCTATTGGAGAGGTTTACTACAGGTAATAATAAAAAAAAATTTCTAGCCAAAATTTTGTTGTTTCAAAAAGATAAATTTTTTATTTTTTAGAGTAGTTTTTTTTTTTCGCTTGATTTCATCTTTATAACGATTTATTTATATATTGTTCTCAAAACCAATGAACGATTTAAATAATAGACTACAATAAGAAAACATATATACTATAATATTATAGACTACGCTACTTTTAAATTGGTTTATATTTTTACAAGCTAGAGTTATTTATCGGAAAAAGGAAGACGCTACTACACTGATATATTGAAATATTGTCGAGTTTACAGTTTACACTTTCCACGAGAGAAGAAAACTTGGTTTCTTCGGGGGCACCTGATTTTTTCAATAAAGTAAAACATATTTCTTAAAGCTATGGAAAAATTACTCCGTGAGAGTGTCTTCACATTAAAAGTTTAACAAACTCTTGATTTTAATTCACATTTGCACCCAAAAAAAAAAAACTCTTGATTTTAATTTAATATAGAAAACGTATTTTGGAAAATAAAAGGACCGTAATTTGTTTGGGATACGTCGATACGATGCTACATGAACCAAACCAAAATTGCGGATAACCACATTGATTTACTCCGGTTTTGGATCAATTGGCTAGTTTATTTTTCTCGCTATGACTCGGTTATTAATCGGTTTACTTTCTTGGTTTACAGAATCCAAGAGAAAAGCAAAATCCACGGTTTTCCGGCGGGTTTATGCACAAGCCTAGGCATCGGCGGGCACATAGTCGGCGGAGCCTACGGTTCCATGATGCGCAAGTTCGGGCTCGGAGCCGATAACGTTCTCGACGCCAGAATCGTTGACGCCAACGGCAGAATCCTAAATCGCGCGGCGATGGGAGAAGACGTTTTCTGGGCGATTCGCGGCGGTGGCGGAGGAAGCTTCGGCGTTATCCTTGCCTGGAAACTCGAGCTCGTTCCTGTGCCGGAGGTCGTGACGGTGTTCACCGTCACGAGGACGCTGGAGCAAGACGGAACTAGGCTTTTGCACATGTGGCAACAAGTCGCCGACAAGCTCGACGAAGATCTCTTCATCCGCGTGATTATTCAGCCGGCGAGCAAAACCCCAAAGAGCAAAGAGAGAACTATCTCCACTTCGTACCAAGGCCAATTTCTTGGTGACGCTAATCGCCTTTTGCAGGTAACGAGGTCAAATTCAAATTTCGTGTAATATTACGGGTGTATATTGCAAATTTTGAATTGCAAAATTGAATTTAGCATACAAAAGTACGGCCCAATTATAAAGTTTTCACAAAAATACGACTCTATATTGTTATTTATGAAAGTCTGGTTTTATAATAAATTAAGGAAGGAAGTTCTGATTATGACAATTTCAACCTTGATTTGTTTTTACTTTGACAGGTGATGCAGATGAGTTTCCCACATCTAGGACTAACGAAGAAAGATTGTTTAGAGACAAGCTGGATCAAATCTGTAATGTACATTGCCGGATTTCCGAGCACGGCGCCATCGGAAGCTCTACTGGAGGGGAAATCGTTGTTCAAGAATTACTTCAAAGCCAAGTCAGACTATGTGGAAGAGCCAATTCCGGTAGAAGGACTAGAAGGGCTGTGGAAAAAGCTTTTGGAAGAGGACTCACCATTGACTATATGGAATCCTTACGGAGGAATGATGGCGAAAATCCCCGAGACCGAGACGCCTTTCCCACATAGGAGCGGGACATTGTTCAAGATCCAGTGGCTGACTCTGTGGCAAGACGGGAAAGCGAGCGAGGCGAATCATATGGAGTGGATGAGGGAAATGTATAGTTACATGGAGCAGTATGTGTCGAAAAGCCCTAGAGCCGCGTATGTGAACTACAGAGATCTTGATTTGGGGAGGAATGGTAAAGGGAGTGATGCAAGAGAGTGGGGGAATAAGTACTTCAAGGGGAATTTTGAGAGGTTGGTGAATATTAAGGGTAAGTTTGATCCTGAGAACTTCTTTAGACATGAACAAAGCATTCCTACGGATCTTTGAGTGAAATTTTGAGTTTGGAGAATTAATAAGTGTGTGTGGTTTGAGATTTGTCTTTAGGAAAAGACTTGCTACTTGTGTGTGTGTGTGTTTTTTTTTTTGTGCTTTTTTGTTTTCAAAACATGATCAACAACAACACACTTGTAATTCAAAATCGTTATCTAATCTAATTCCATATAATGAGTTACTTCATCTTGCTTGGTAAATATATATTTTGATTGAGATTTGAGAGTGATAAATACAACCAAAAACAAAGGCACTAAATTTGGAGGCAAAATTAACCACTCAAATTAATAAACAAATATCAAATACTCTTAAAAGTGTGTTGTGTTTCTTTTCACGAATGAGTAAAGAGAAGTCAGTGTATCCAATACAAAAAGATATTCAAAGATAATTTGATCACAATAAAATTTATAAAAAAAAAGTGAAATCATATGGTTAGAAGTGAAACAAGAGATGAGAGTCATTCATCAAAGACTAACAGAAAGAACCTTGACGAGATCACATGATTTAGGGACTGTAAGCACATCATTAAACCACTCAACTTCTCCCCAAATCTCACGTTCTATTTTCCGTCTTTCAAGAGCAATCTCCGCACACAAGATCTTCTTATCACCAGACAGCTCTTGTTCCCACAAAACCGCCAGATTTCCACCATAATCAGCCAATCTAACACAAGCGCCAAGAGAGAGCTTACGTAGTCCTCCCTTCAACCGTTTCCACGTGCTTACCTCAGAGTCATACCATCTTAATACTCCGCTAGAAGCAGAGTACAAAACATTCTCTACCACGCAATAAGAATCTGAATTCATTTTTTTGTTTTTTTTTGAATCTGAATGCATATATTCACCCATCTCTTGTCCAACCAAGTCCCATCTAACTTCCTTGGAATTGTAAGCAACCACCTTGTCAGTCTTCACGTGAAACTTTCCGTCAATACATGCACTTCTCGAGTTAAAAAAACTGCATTTTGTCTCGCTACAAGGGATGGTCTCAGGATCCCAAATCTGTGTTTTTGTGTCGAAAACCTCAAACGTGTTCTTCAAGTAACCCAAAGAATCGCCGTCTTTGAAGCCTATTCCTGCCACGTAAATCTTCGCGTCAAGGACGCTAGCAGAAAGTGTCAATAGCTTCACCGGCAAGCTTGGAGCCTCACGCCAAGTGTGAGTCCGGCAATCTAGAACCGACACGTTAGAGGAGAGCTCTTCTTTGTTTTCTTCCAAGTAGGAGCTCTCTTCAATGTTGTAGATATTACAACCAACAGCCACGAGACCCGGAAAGCGTGCATTAGGAGAACTTGGAATTGGGACTGTAGCCAAAACATAAACACTTGACATCTTCTTCATTGGTTAGGGCTTGGTTAGGTTTCAGAATGTACCAGAGAGAACGCGGATGTGACCCTAAGCACAGGTAGAGACAATTTTCTGTATTACCCAAGAGTGATCGAGCCTTGTAAAGCACTGGTGAAGCAAGGAGAGATCGAAAACGCCTGGAGACAAGGGAGAGAGTCGGATAGTACAATCTAGAAACACGTGCGAAGCAGCTCAATAGCAAATCATCGGGAAGCAACGGAGTTGTACTTGTACTTGTCTTCCTTTTCCTCTTCCTCTTCGTCTTCTTCTCCATGGACGACATTGATTTATTAATTAACGAGACAAAATCGCAAATTATTTGTGCTTAAAACGACAAACATAAATATACTGAATTTTAATTGGACTTCAATGAAATAAAAGGAACAGCTAAATTAAGAAAGTAATTAAGTCGTTTCCATGAAAAAAAGATTTCCTGATTTACTTTCCTTTTCCCAACAAAAGTTCTTACTCCATAGATTAGACAGAAGACAAAAAAATCTATAAGGGGGGTGTATTGGATCGAGTATTTTAAAGATTTTAGGTGATTTTGAAGTTTTTCTAAAATCGACTGTTATTCGATTAGAGATTTTTAAATATCTATTCAAATCTGGTGTTATTGAATATGGAGTTTTTATAAAATCATTCAAAATCACTTATAATACCCTGTTATTCAATCAGTCATTTATGAATCTTAAATCAAATCCACTGTTATTCAAAACTACATAATTATTTTGAGAAAAACTGGTTACAAGTTTTTTAGGTGATTTGACACCTATTTTGTATTAAGAATATGACTAACAAAAATCATACCTCCATAGGTATGATTTTGGGGGTTTTTTAAAAAATATAATAATAATAAAAAAAATTAGAAAAGATAATTAGACATCGAAGACGACAAGCTCCATCGAAGACGACGAGCTCATCATCATCCATGGCCGCCGCATCTTCCTCTGCTCTCTTCCTTAATCCGTTGAACTCTTCTTCTAGTCTCCGTCATTTCAGATGCTCGCCGAAAATCGCTTTCTCTCTACTTCCTTATCCGTTTGCGTGATTTCATTCGTCTCCCAAGTCTNCTCTCTCTCTCTCTCTCTCTCTCTCTCTCTCTCTCTCTCTCTCTATCTGCAAGATAGATCTTCATTTCTCTCATCTCTGTAAGCTAATGGATTTTATCATTTTCTCTTCTTATTGATTTTTGTTTTAACAAAATCTCTCTGTTTCTCCAGAAATCTTGTTGTGAAAAATGAGGAAACTACAGACGAATTTGATGCGGAATGAGTTTATAATGAGTAATTCGTCTAATTGATAACCAGTTTTTCTCTAGATTTCGATAGAGATGAGGCATAAAACTATGCAAAGACTCCAGGATATGTACTGTGTTCAATGCTGCAACTTGCTTAGTCTTCTTCGGCTGTTTATGATTTCTCTATCTTTCACGAAAATTTAATTGTTGTGATAATTGGTTCTTTAGTAGTTTGCTCTGTTCTGTGGAGCAACTGTTGTTTCTCACTCAAGAGTTTCGAAAAGTTATGGTGGCAATCAGTGTTGGATAATTCCATAACTTGAAGAGCAAGATATCTTTAGGAAAAGGAA